>APFE030349664.1:0-44081 GCA_000404065.3 Pinus taeda | reverse complement strand
GTTCCTTACTCGAACCCCTATCTTCCGGGTCTCACCAGTTGTCTTGCTACGCAGGAAAGCTTTTCCCTTGCTGAAAACAACATCATACCCCTTGTCTTCTAACATCACCATAGAGATAAGGTTCTTCTTCAATCTTGGAACATGCATGACTTCCTTCAATATGAAGGATTTACCAGACTCCCTCTCAAAGGAAATGGTACCTATACCGGTCGCACTGTATCTACCATCATCACCCATCTCGATGTGCACTCCAAGATCTTTGTCCTCCAGATCAAAAAACAAATCCCTATCTCCTGTCATGTGAAAAGACGCACCACTGTCCAAGAACCACACCGATCCCATCACACTTGAAACCAAGCATGCTATCAATGAAAAATCAAGCTCAAACTATGAGGCTAGAGCCTCTCCTGCTGCAGATCCAGCAGCTTGCTTGTTCTTCTTCTTCTGCGGACAATTAGTGGCATAGTGTCTGTGCTGGTGACAGTGAAAACACTTCACCTTGGACATGTCCTGCTTCTTGCCTTTCGTACCAGACTGAGAAGCTTTCTTACTCTTCCCTTTCTTTGCTTTAGTAGCCAAAGTGCAATTTTCTTCATCGGCTCCCTTTGATGAAGATTCATCGCTGGTACTCTGCCTGATCTCCTCCTGCACAAGATCTGACCACAGTCTTTCCCATCCTGGCAATTTCTCTCGACCATTGACAGAGTCCTGATAGGAATGCCAACTCTTCGGAAGACCAAGGAGAGCCAAGCTCACCAAGTCCTTATCATCGACAGTAACCCCCACACTTCCCAGCTCATCTCGACACTGAGTGAACTTCGTGAGATACTTGGGAATACTGTCACCCTTCTCGCATTTGATGTTTCTGAGTTTATCTTTGAGCACCAGCTTCCTCTGATTGCTCTTGCTTTGGAATAAATCTGTTAATGATTTCCACATCAAATATGGAGTAGCCTTTCCATGGAGGCTGGACACAATGTGATCCTTCACGCCCTCCAACAGAATCCTTCGACATTTTGCGGTCTTCTTTTTCCAAGCATCAGCTTGAGTAGCATCAATGGGCTTTGGGACATCCATCTCTATGAACTCCTTCAGCCCGTTATCGTCCAATACTGCCTCCATCCTGTCCTTCCATGCAATATAGTTCGTACTTCCCTCAAGGGCATACTCCAATCGCAATCTTGTGAAAGACATCTTAGTTTTGACACCAAGAAAACACTGCTGCAAATTCGAATTCCACCAGCTCCAACTCAACCGCTTCCGATCTAGAATTCGTGAGAACAAGGTATTTCTTGTACAAAGATCGACTATATGGGCATTCACCGGATATCTCACCTTCCAAAGGAAGGATGAATCCAGAGGCTACCTGGCCCGATTACAGACTCTGCCTGAAGAAATAGAATGTAAACAGTTCCTGAATAGTAGATCTGATGATCAACAACTCTGATACCATGTAGAAAGTTTGGTGAAAAGCTACATAACATACATGAGGCATCGACTATGAATGATGTGGCCCATAACATCCCCAAAATATACATCGAATTGGATAATAGATAGGTGGACCAGCAAGCATTGATTATTCAAATGGAAGGTACGATAGAAAAACTTTACAGTCTCAGTTTTAATTGACCCATGATCCAATTTCAGTTATATTAGTCCTCGAATTATGGAAAAAAAGTGAATTGCCAAAGAAAATCCATGAAGGATCATGGCTTGTTCAGCTGGCCACTGGAATAAAAAGAAGAATAATAGAGATGGTTGAGTCCTACTCTATACAACTCAGGAGCATCACTACAACAGTTCAATTGAATATAATTCCTTTGGTATCACATGATGTCCTGATAGGTATGGATTGGCTAGAAACCCACAAGACGAAGGTGGATTATTACAACAAGGTGCAGGAATGTCTCAGTGGAAAGAGTGACCCAATCGGGTTGCAGCGTATAAAAAGGAAAATAACACTCAAAACAATCTTAATGATGTAGGTGAAGCGATGCAGCAATAAGGGTTGTGCCATTTACACCATTCAAATCACAGAGGAAAAAGGAACTAGTGTAAATCCATTTGCAAATTATCCAAATATTGAGCCAATTCGGTGATATATTTCTAGAAGAATTGACAGGACTTCCACCTAGCCGATACATTGACTTCAAAATCTATTTGATTATGGTAACAACACCAGTAGTGAAAGCCCCATATCGCATGAGCATGCCTGAGCTCGTTGAACTAAAATTGCAGCTGAAATACTTGAACGAAAAAAAATGTATATTCAGCCCAGTGTATCACTGTGGGGAGCCTTTGCACTATTTGTTAAGAAAAAGGATGGAACACTGAGTTTGTGTATTGACTATAAGAAATTAAATAAGGCCACTGTAAAGGATAAGTACACACTACCCTGGATTGATGATCTATTTGATCAATTGGGAGGGGTTGCAATGTTTTCTAAGATCGATTTAAGGTCAGGTTACAGCCAGGTCAAAATCAAGGAGGAGGACATTCACAAGACCACATTCAAAACGAGGTATGGCCACTATGAGTTCATAGTGGTTCCATTTGAACTCACAAATTCTCAAGCAACTTTTATGTGCATTATAAGCAATGTGCTTAAGACATTCTTGGATGAATTTGTGCTAGTATTTTTGGATGACATTGTGATGTATTCAAAGAATGAAAAGGAACATGAGGACCGCCCCAGGGTTGTGCTAAAATTGCTCAAAGAACATAAATTATATGTTAAGCTCAGCAAGTGAAAGTTTTTCCAAACCCAAGTTCACTGCTTGGGTCATGTAATCTCAAAGGAGGGAGTGGTTATGGATCCAAAGAAGATCAAAGCAATAGTGAATTGGTCCACACCTCAAAATGTTACAGAGGTCAAATCATTTATGGGATTGGTTGGTTACTATTGAAGATTCATTGGAAACTTCTCAAAATTTGGGCATCCCCTCACTGCGTTGCAAAGAAAAGGAGTAAAATTTCAATGGACATCTAAATGTGTAGTTAGTTTTGAATAATTGAAGAATTTACTCACCCATGCACCTAGCTTAAGAATAAATTACCCAAAAAAAGATTTTATTATTTGCACTAATGCTTGTAAAAAAGGAATTGGTGGAGTCTTGATGCAAGAAGAGCATGTGATCTGTTATGAATCTAGAAAGTTGAATGAGAATGAAAGGAACTATGCCACCCACAATTTGGAGTTGGCAACCATTGTGCACACACTAAAAATGTGGAGACATTACATGCTGGAGAGAAGTTTTATATTACTAATTGATCATGGTGGTTTGAAATATTTATTTGACCAAGAAAAACTAAATTCCATATAGGCTAGGTGGTTGGCTTTGATAAGTTAATTTGATTTTGAAATCAAGTACATTAAAGGAAAAAAAAATTAAGTGGCAAATGCACTCAACAAAAGTTTGCGAGGTTGCTTGGCAGCGATAACCACCTGTTCATTTAATCTCAAAGAGAGAATTAAAGAAGGATTCATGAACGATGAGCATTATAAATTTGTGAAGAATTATTGGTAGAAACAACCAGATGGACTTGTGAGTATAAGTTATCAGCTCTGTTGTTCCTTAAGAAACCAATTTCCTAGCTGTAGGGAAATTGTGCTTAAGACATTAATAAATATTATTTATTGTTACTTACTGTTTATTGTGTTCTCAAATGAAGGACTTGGAAAACTTGGCCTTAGACTCTTAATACATGTATGACCAGAACATCTCAGAATACCATTTGTTGCTAAATATAAATGATGAATGAGGAAAGTTTGAAGGAGAAGTTAAAGACAATATGCTGATTTTTCACAGGAACTACTATCTGTAACTTAGAGGAATTATGGTAATGAGAAATAAATTATATACAATATGCTGCTCTTTCACAGAAACTATTATCTATAACTTGGAAAGGGAGGTGAGGACTTCAAGTATAAGAGCACTCTTTAAGGGATTTTAACCTGCAACTTCATTACTACACTTAAAAAGAAGAAAACATAACATGACACATGACAGAGAAACTTACAAAATTATATGTAACAACTCATGGAAACTTCTGCTTCTTTCATAAACCAATGATGATATCAGGAATACAGTGGTCGGGTTCTCCAAAATTCCAACCCTTTCTTAGTAAAATTTCCTCTTTTTATACATTGTGGAACAATTGTTGATTTCTGAAACTGCCCAAATTATCTAACTGTTTTTCTAACTATATGAAGTTAAAACTATTACAAAATTTTACAGAGGGTAAAAGACACCTCAAAGAACATGAAATAACAAGAACATAACTGGATTCAGAAGCGGATGATAACTATTGGCTTGCTCTATTGATCCGTTGCCAAATTCCTCTGTTAATTCCCTAATGATGCTTAATTCGTTTTATCTGTAATGAAATACATTTAGTTTGTGTAATCCTAGGCTTACATAGGCATTCTAATTGGCCAAAATACCAAGAAATATATTGGATTGTCTTCCTCTTAAGCTTCGGCTCTAACCCTAATTTTCCTCATTACACAGCGAAATTAACACGAACTTCTGATAAATCCAGAACTCAAAAGAATAAATCATGCTTTATAAACCTGTCAAATCCGCCCATTCAATGCTCCGTTGACTTCCATTGCAAATCATAATCGGCCCGAAAATCCCTGTAAAACTTAACTTATGCACCCTTAGGCCGCAATAACTACGAAAATATTGGAATTATGCGTAAAACTTTTATAATGAAAATATATGATAAAACATGCTTTTTCGCTTCCAATACAGGCTCAACACAATTCCCAAGGTATACTTCCTGCTGATTCATCCCCATTATAGATCTGTGCTTTTCAGATCATACATCTACAAAGGTTTTTAGGTGAGATATAAGTCTGGAGAATACCCCCCTGAAATGGGCAGTTTCCTCTCTCCACCCTGCTCTACGTGTTGAATGATAAGTGGGATCGGGTGATTTCCACTAAAGACCACTTACCATTTAATTCCGCCCGAAATCCTGCCTTTTAATACACTTTGCGGACCCACCGGGGCTTTTAATTATAATATATATATGCTTAAAGTCCGCCCTTTCTATTATAATCCTTTATAATAGAAAGCGTATAAAACTGCGTCGCTTTTAATATATTAATTAAACCTTTATAACCAGAAATAAGACGGATGCGCTGAGTTATATAAAATATGGCGTATAAACTATCGGGTCCGAAACCCAATCGCTCATCACAATCGGCGCTTTCCATATATATATATATGTAATATGTGCGATACAATGGACCCGCCGCAATTATAAAACATAATATATATCGTTTCAGGTCCGTCATCGCAAATTGCGATCTGCGGAACCCATATGTATGTATATAAAGGACTTTCGATACAGCAGACCCGCCGAACTTTTAAACACGTATATATTATTTCGGGTCTGGCCCACCCATATCACAATCAATGGATTCATATACATACATATAACTGCAGACCCGCCAAACTTTATGAAACATGACTTATAGTATTTCAGGTCTGGTGTTAATACTTTAACCCTTGTTTCATTTGTAAATCCAATATATTTCTTATTTTCCTTTATATTTTTGTTTCCGATATACTTGCCTTATCTTTTTCAAAATATTTTTCAAGTGATTTTTGAATGAAACAAACGACAAAATTCATGTTACAACAAGCTCAATGATGAAGGGATCTTAACATTTAAGAATAGCAAGTATGTGCCCAACATCAAGGAATTAAGGAAACTCGTCATGGATGATTTCCATAAATTACCTTACTTAGGTCAACTTGGATATCAAAATATCATGACAACCATGAAGAGGACATATTTTTCACCAGGAATGAAGAAGGATATTGCAGAATACCTTATCAAATGCTTGGAATGCCAACAAGTGAAGGTGGAGTGTAGGAACCCAACTGGACTACTACAACCAATTCCAATTCTGGAATGGAAATGGGAGGTTATATCCATGGACTTCATTATAGGATTTCCTAAGAAAACATGATGTTATGATGGTGGCAGTAGATAAGCTGAGCAAGGTGGCTCACTTTATTGTTGTCAATTCTACTCATAAAGCAATATACATGGTCCAAATATTCATAAAAGAGATATAGGTTGCATGGAGTTCCCAAAAAGATAATATCATACAAAGATGCCAAGTTCACTTCAAAATTTTGGAAGACATTATTTGATGGATTTGGAACTCAACTAGATTCCAGCCCTGCTTACCATCCTCAAATCGATGATCAAACAGAAAGGGTGAACAAAATATTGGAGGACATGTTGAGGATGTATGTGATGCATCAACCAAGAAAGTGGGAAGATTACCTTCTACTGGTAGAATTTTCATACAACAATGGCTACCAAGAGTCATTGGGAATGACCCCTTTTGAGGAACTTAATGGAAGGAAATGCAATACCCCTATAAGTTGGGATGGTCCAGTGAGTAGAGTACTTGTTGGGCTAGGTTTGATAAAAGAAAGGGAGCAAGAAATGATTAGGATCATACAAAATTTAAAGGCTACCTAGGATCGGCAGAAACACTATGCCGGCTAGTAGAGACTACACAAAGAGTTTCAAGTGGGAGAGCATGTTTATGTTCATACTAAGCCAAAGAGAAACACATTGAAATTGGGCTCATGTGCGAAAATAGAACCCAAATATAGTGGACCCTTTCAAATTTTGGAAAAAGTGGAGCCAGTGTCCTGTAGATTGGTCTTGTAACCCACAGTCAAATCTTATAATGTTTTTCATGTTTCCTTTCTTAAGAAATATGTTCATGATACTAATCACACTATTGGCTATTCTATGATATAGGTGGAACCAGAGGGAGAGTTCCAACCAGAACCACTATGCATCTTGGCCCAGGGGTAGATCACACTCTAAAAAGAACTATAGAGCATGTCAAGGTGCAATGAAAACAATTTTAACCTGATGAAGCCACCTGAGAGATGGTTGAGAAAATAAGAAAGCTCAATTTTGTTTTTGTTATGCTGATAAGAACACCAAAGAAATTATTCCCTTTAAGGGGGTGGGATTTGTAACACCCCTTATGCTTATTCACCTAACTTTTGTAATGTAATAATGTAATTTCCTAAAGTATGGGACCATAGATCCATGATCTAAGAGGGAAGAGGAAAGATGAACCCGTGAGGGAATAATTGGCACCTTAAATTAATTTTAAGGTGAAAATAACGAAAAAGAAAAGAAGAGGAAGAGTCCAAGAAGAATATGAAGAGACACTTTTTGAAATGATAAAATGAGAATGCACAACAATATGGGGTTGGGCCTCTTCTTGGTCGAGTTCATGAGAAAAGTTAGAATAAGCTGTGAGCTGAGGGAATGGGATTTCCATGAGAGAAATAATTGTGACTAGAAGAGTAAGAAGAGATGGGATTGAGTGTTTGTTGTGTGTTGTTAAACCACTCATGGAGTGTTGAATAGTTGATAAATCACCCACTGTCATAAATTCCCATCTTCTGTGTCCTGAAGATGGATTTCTACAAAGGCCATTAAGAAAGAAATTCCCCTTAGGTCATGGATCTAGTTCGGGTGTGACAATTGTAAGTAATATTGGATACAGTAGGTCTATGGTTGGGTGGAAAATTCAAGTCCCATTTTTAGTAGCCTTTCTTTTCTGAATTGTAGATGAAAAATATTTTCAGGTTTTGACCTTGTACAAAAATTACCTGCAAACAAATTCTTAAAAAACATAAAATATATAATGGCGAGAAACACAATACAAATACACAGAATTTTCCCCTGGATCCCAAAATTGGGACTACCAGATTGATTTTCCATTATGTTCCTTTCAATGTTACAATACATATATATACATGTTGAAGCATTCATAAACCCCAATAGATTAACCTTGGATTAGAACATAACCGTAGTTCCCTTGACCAGATCTACAAAATACCATGGGTAGAAAACCATCATGCCCAAAACCATGTGCAAAAATCATGCACAAAACCATAGGTAGGTCTACCCACCTAATATAGGGTCCAAAAAAATTTCCCGAGACCCTGTGCAGGGGGGATACCACCCCCTGGTGACTCCCCTACTATGTTCAGCGCAACAAACAGGGGGGACTCTCACCCTCTCGCACGTGTGATTAGTCATGGAAAGAATATAACACACACACAACATTCTCCCACTTGTTTTTTTCTTTTCTACATAGGGGGTCACAAGAGAGCTTAGTCATTGGTCCCCCTACAACACACATTGTTTCTCTACACCAAGAAAACTTCTTAGTGCTAACAAACTTCATCAGTGCATCTGCAACATTCTTCAGAGTGTCCACATTTACCAACAACACCTTTTTGTCCTCAACCATATCCCTCACAAAGTGATATTAAACACCAACGTTCTTTGTCTTTGAATGATAAGCAGGGTTCTTTGCCAAGAAAATTACAATTTGGCTATCATAGTCTATCCTTATAGCTTGTTGTACCAACCCCATACTTGAACACAATCTTTGCAACCAAACTGCTTCCTTGCTTGCATGAGTGGTTGTCATGTATTTAGCCTCTGTAGTTGAAAGAGCCACCACAGACTGTCTTTTTCTCATCCAAATGATTGCTCCTCCAAATAGGTTAAACACATACCCACTTGTAGATCTTCTTTGATCTAGATCTCCAACCTAGTCTACATAAACAAAGCCACGGATGTCCAAAACTCTGTCCAATCCTGATCTTCTTGGTAGCACAGACCATAATCACTAGGGCCACACAAATACCTAAAAACCCTCTTCACTGTTGTCCAATGCTCCTTCCCTTGTTTTGACATAAACTTGCTCAATACTCCCACTGCATGTGCAATGTTTGGTCTAGTACAAACCATTTCATACATTAGGTTACCACGTGCACTTGCATATGGAAAACGGGACATGTCCTCTTCCTCTTCTTGTGTCTTGGGACACTGTTCAACATATAACTTTACACCTACACGAATAGGAACCTTCAGAGGTTTACTATCCTGCATATTAAACCTCTGCAGTATTGTTTCGACATTCTTCCTTTGGTTTAACCAAAGCTTCCTCTTTGCCCGATCTCATTTAATTTCCATGCCCAAAATAAATTTTGCAACTCGAAGATCCTTCATGTCGAATTTGGAGGACAATTGGGTCTTCAAATCCTAGATAATTTCTTTGTCATTTTCCAATCAGCAACATATCATCCACATACAACACTAGATAAATAACACGGTCACCAATTAATTTAAAATACACACAGTGATCCGCTTTTCTTCTGGTGAACCCAAGTCCCCATATATATCTATCAAATTTTTGATACCACATCCTTGGTGACTATTTTAACCCATACAAAGACTTTTTTAACCTGCATACCAGTTCTTTCTTTCCCTTCACCGTAAAGCCTTCAGGTTGCTTCATGTAAATATCTTCTTCCAGATCCCCGTGAAGAAATGTTTTTTTCACATCCATGTGTTCTACCTCAAAATCAAAAGTAGCAACAATAGATAAAAGTAATCTAATAGAAGCTACCTTGGAAACAGGAGAAAATATATCACCAAAATCAATTCCCGACACTTGGGAATAACCTTTTGCAACCAACCGAGCCTTATATTTGTTCACCTTGTCTTGTGCATTCATCTCCTTCTTAAACACCCATTTGTTTCCAATGGGTTTCCTTCCAACTGACAACTCCACCAGATCCCAAGCCTCAATTTTTTTCAAAGATGTCATTTCATCAACCATGGCCTCTTTCCAGAGTTTTCCACCCTCTGGATCTACTACCTCCCTAACAGTTCTTAGATCATCATCAGTAATAGATAAAGAGAAATTTGAATAGAAAGCAGATGGACTATATCTTTATGGCTACCTTCTTTCTCGAACTGATTTTCTCATAGCTGGAGATTGTGGCTCTTCATATTCTGATTCCTTTTCTGTTGTAGATTCTGGTTCTTCCTCCTTTAGCTCAAACTCTATCTTCTCAGGTTCCTTTGGTAGGAATTCATGTTTAATAACATATTTCACCTCATCTCCTTACAGACACGGCATCTACATTATGGATCTCCATATTTTTCCATCTCATCTCCTCTTACAGCAAGGATGAGACTATTTCATCAAACTTCAAGGTAGTTGTATTACTACCTATTGCAACAGCCACACTATCCCACGGATCTAGTAGAGAACACAACAAATTGATGCACTTATCTTCATCTGAATTTTTTATATCAACAGATAACAACTGGCTTACCACAATGTTAAATGCATTCAGATGCTCTGTCACCGAGTCTCCATCCTTCATCCTCAGGATATACATATTTTTTTGCAGGAACAATTTACTCACTAGAAACTTAGATTGGTACAAAGTCCCTAACTTGACCCACAAATCCTTCATTTTAGCTTCCCCTAATACATTCAACAATACTGAATCTGATATACACAACTGTATTGTTCTCCTTGCCTTCTGATCCAACTTCGCCTAGTCTTCTGTTGACGTTGTCGTTGGTTTATTACCCAGATCTACAGCGATCCACTGATATTTACCCACCAGCAGATCCCATCTTGAGTTTCAACAACTCAAAATTCTGAGCATTAAATTTCTCGATCTCTATCTTTCCATTGCTCGTCATCTTCTTTCATCGCAATAATCGATCCCACGGATCTCCCACTGAATAGGGTCTACCATGAGCCCGATCAAAACCTGTTAGCATCGAAGGCATCCCCTTGAAGCCAAAACAACTCCGATACCAAATGTAGGTTTTAACCTTGTATAAAAATTATCTGCAAACAAATTCTTAAAAACAGAAAATATACAATGGCAAGAAACACAAAACAAATACACAGAGTATTTTCTCCTAGATCCCAAAATCAGGACTGCCAGATTGATTTTTCATTATGTTCCTTTCAATGTTACAATACATATATATCCATGCCAAATAATTCATAAACCTCAATCCATTAACCCTGGATTAGAACATAACCGTAGTTCCCTTGACTGGATCTAAAAATTAACATGGGCAGAAAACCATCATACCCAAAACCATGTGCAAAACCCATGCGCAAAACCATAGGTAGGTCCACCCACCTAATATAGGGTCTAATTTTTTTCCCAGGGCAGGGGGCTACCACCCCCCTGTGACTCCCCTACTACGCTCAGTGCAACGAACAGGGGGGGGGGGGGCTCTTGTCCCCCTTGTGACCCCCCGACACATGTGATTAGGCGTGGAAAGAATATAACACACACCCAACAATATTTGAGTTGAAAGCTGTGAATTTAAAGAAAATTCTTTGTAATTATTGTTGCATGAGTCTTGTTGACTGAATTTCTTGAACGTTTTTATGATTATGTTTATGAGCCTTTTCCATGCAATTGTGTGGATTTATGTCTGGAATTTCCACCCTTGGAAATGAAATGCTTGTAGGCATATGAAAAAGTTGATTTATGTGTTTGTACATATGATTTATTCCTGTTATTGGATTGTTCAGAGGGATTTCCTATCATTTCGTGGAATGTTGATTTTTTTGGTGACCTTCTTAGCACCGTATGTTTCTTTCCCGTATCTATAAGTTCGCTACATTTTTTAAACTTGTAGATCTTGGAGCCAAGCTCAATATGTTTCTCGACATGACATTGAGGAACAAGGAACTGAAAGGCTCTAAGAGACTGAATAAATAAGCCCCTAGCCTGTATGGGCAAGTCCCTAAACCTTGCCTTGTATATCTGTCATCAAGAACCCAAAGATGGTGTTCTTGCAGGAAGCTAAGAAGGGATAACATTGTGCATGCTTTAGAGGATCCCAAGGGTAAGAATCAGACTTCGTTGTAGGTCCAAACTCTTATAGAACAACCGTGGTAGAGCCATGGTTGAATCCCTTTTGTAATGACACAGACATAAGCCTTATTCTTAGCCCCTTCAAACCACATCCATGGCCACGATAGAATTTATCAGGCTGAGTATGGGCTGGCTCCAAGGCCAGATCGTTAAGCCATATGATTGTGATGCATGACTAAGCATGAACTCTGCATAATGGTGGGTGGAGAATGAAAAAGAGAAATAAATAGTCGATATTCGACTGGGAGAGATCGATGGTCGAAGGGAGACCTGGGATGATGTCAGCCCAAAGGTCTCATTCCCAGATGTATGAAGTGGGGTTCACTGGGTGAATGAAGCAGAGCGAACTAGGAGTATTAGCAAAGATAATGATGAGGGTAAAAAACTAAGAGTTTTACCCAGGATAACGGTCAAGGTATTGCACTAAGTATTAGCCAGGATAATGCACCAGGATAACGACCAGGGCAACGTACTAGGAGTTTTAACAGGGATAATGGTTGGGGTAACCATCATGAAGTTTGGTTGGGATAACACACTCATATAATGGCTGGGGTAACCACTGAGAGTTTTTGTTGGGATAACACACGAGGATAATGACCAGGGAAAAAATCGATATTTTTAGCTAGGATAACACTCCCAGGAGTTTCAGACACTATAATAGAGCCAGGATATGGAAAAATTTTCGTTAGTAAGCATTCCTACATGTGATGGTTTCTTGAAGGTCTCGTTCCCAAATGTATGAAGTAGAGTTGCCCAGAAGCATAGCGCGGGGTCATGGAACCCAAACCCATGAACAAGTCGACAACAAATCATTAATTTCCAAGTGACATTGGGAGATTAGTGTTGGGTTGTGTTATATTATTTCTGCAACTAGCCTCCCTAGTTAACCGGGGGGTTAGAGAGGGGGCAAAGCGCCCCCTTCATTCTCTAGTGGGGTGGTTAGCCCCCCTCTACGGGGTCCAGGGCAGCACCCCGGGGAAATCTTTTTTGGACCCTATATTAGGTGGGTGGACCTACCTATGGTTTTGTGCATGGTTTTGGGCGTGATGGTTTTCGGTCCATGGTATTGGATTCTTCAGCATGTATATATATGTATTTTAACATTGAAAGGAAAATAATGAAAAAACAAGCTGGTAGTCCTGGTTTTGGGATCCAGGGGAAAATCTCTGTGTATATGTGTTTTATGTGTTATGCTCTCACATTGTTTATTTTTAGTGTTTTAGAATTCGCATGCATGTAATTTCTGTATGGGTTCAAAACCTACAATTAGCCATGTGGATATAGCCACATAGACAAGATGTTGATGTGGCGCTCTCTAATTCACTAGAATTGTAATGGTCACATCTCCTGACCTGAAGATCAGCTTGAGGTAAAATTTTATATTACTAGAATCATCTTGACGAGATGAACACAATGTTGATGTCAAACCAAGGCTCTAAGTGAGTTGAAAAGATTGAAATTTTTAGACCTCGTTTCCATAATGACACCTTGGATCTTGGGTAAGTATAGTAACCATCTCCTCTTTACCTATGTTTTGGTAAGGGTTAGGCGAGGTGTGTTACACCACACATGGTGATTTCCATATATCATATATTCAACAAGAAGTCACTAATAAAATTACACAAGAGAAATATTGTTATACAAGTAGAGACACTTATCTAGATAATCAATTGCCTGCAATTGAAGAAGAATGGACTATAATCCACCGAACCATAGGATCAGTTGTATCTTTATCTTTCAACAAGTAACCACACCTTAGCTAAACCATGATATCACTAAGGGAGTTATAATTCACTTTGGAAAAGGATGATAATGAGGCCCACTCTCCCTCATAACAAATTTACAACCAAATTCCCTATTCCCCACTAAGCTCAAGGCTTCCATGAATTCTTGAATGCCTCCCTGGCTAGTGGGAATCAACACTATGGAGCACTTTCATTGCTTATGTAGTCCTTGTTCTCCATTCTCAAAGCTACTCTAATTCATGCAGATGACATTAACTTGTATTTTTTTTAGTTAGCTTGGATCCTTGGTTCTTTTACAATAATTTAGCAAGTTGAGATAGATATTTACAAGCCCAAAATGAACCAACACACTTCCAACTCACAGATGACACTTTTCTAGACAAATTTGGGTAGCCAAATTTATCTCTAGTCACCCAAACTTTACAAAAAACATTCCACTTGGAATTGACAACTTTCAACTTGTGATTTAACTTCTCCAAGCACCTATGCATTCCCATGTACCCCATGGGTATCTGAATCAATGATTGAGTGGTTATTCCACTTGATTTTCAACATCTCCCCACACCACTTGCAAGTCAACTCTTGAAAATTAAGATGGGTACTTTCCCATACTATCTATTGAATTTTGAAAGAACTCTTTAACTACCATCCAACCCCCATAATGGTGGTAGGTAATTACTTTATATATTAAGATATTCATTCAATGAGTTTTAGGCTACGGGGAAAAGTAAGACATAAGTTTAAATTTAAATCGTGGCACAAAGCTTTGGTAGGTTTTTCTAGCACTGCATGCAAGGTTAATTCCTACAACACCCTCACTAGTTTTCATTGGTGGCATCATGGTCAATGCAAGTACTCCACCCTTCAATAATTTGTTCAACAGTTTACATTTACATTACTCTTAAGCAGTCCATTTAAATATTAAAAATTGATAAAGTACCTATGATATGACCCACTTTACATTCAAAGGATTCAAAATGGGGTGTTGCAAGAATAAATTCTAAGAACTAACGAATGACTTATCCAAAAAGGATTTTTTCCGACCTACCCAGGGGCAAGCTCACTCAATTGCAATCCAAAAAGGGAATACTTTGTGATAGGTAAGGAGTACTTCATGGAGTCAATACGTTTCTTTTAATATGGAAAGGGAATCTAGTTAGTGAGTTATGACTGACTTATTAGAGAAAAGAAAGCCAAAAAAGTTAAAAGTGAAAATTTATTGGGAAAATTAACATTCTCTTCTATGGAGGATATCAAAGTAGTGAAAATGAGTGAGAAGGTATATGCACTTGGTGAAAATGAAGTTCATGAAGATTAAAGGTTCCTTTAACACGATGATGGAGCATTCATACCTTTGAAGCATGCTAGAAATGAACTATAAACATTATAATTTTACCCAATCACTCGTTACATTCAAATAATTCATAACAAAGAGGAATGCTATTTAAATGAATAATATGCAATTAACAAACAAAAAATAATACTTATATTTTTTGGAATTCACAACTAATTGGTTGTAAGCAAATGCCTTTCCACCCAACCATATCTACTCAATTAACGAGGACAACTAAAATTTGAGGCTATGGAACCATAATGTGAATTCCTATTGGTTGGCTACTCTCCCTCTCTCAACACAATCCATAATTCTTAAACATGTAGGAAGATATTCCTCTTATTACTCCTATACACATTAATTCATTTTCAACCAACCACACACTCCCCTCTCAGTACTACAAAATGCTAGTAAAGGAGTTTCCTTATCTATAATGCATTCCATGGAGCAATCCCTTTTCCCTTTAGTTCTCTAATGTGGGCAAGGTAATCTCTCCGATTAAGCACTATGAATTTCTAGCTTCTAGGAATGACATCTATTTTTTCCAAGATTCACAGATAATTATAGTCATGGTTTTCACATATGCATGGCAACAACATTGAAAGAGCAATGCACAAGAAGATGATGGTATAAGTAGAACAAGAGTGAGAAAATAAACTGAGAACCTCACACATCAAAAATCAAGGATTATATATTTCAAACATGCATTTGCACTATGTGCCTTCCCAAGAAGCCCACATATCTTAATTTGGAAAACTAACTATAAAAGTTGTCAATTATACTTTTTTAAGACTATAAAAGGTTGGAGAACTTGGGGTAAAATGTGAAACAAACAACTTTATTATTTATATGAGGCCTTGTAGCTCCATCCCTTTCCCTCCCATGAACTCATAACCCCCTTTATGGTCACTTTTAGCCTTTTAGTGGTTTTAACATTATCATTGTAATGTACCTATATACAAAACCAAAATACAATGTGGTAATGGTTACTCACCTATTAATTAGTTAATATATGTCATGCTTCAAATTTACAATCAAATATGTCTAAGCTTCTAGCAAAACTATCATCATGCATAATCCAAGAGTCAAAATCAAGGTATTATAAGTCGTATATGATGCATACATTTTAGATATAAGACACAACTTAGTTTATGCCTATATTATCATGCTAACTATGATCTACATTTCCATTCCCGTAGCAAAGGATTTTTAACATTATACTTCTATGTTTGATGGTTGAAGTATAAGTGGGATAGTTTCTGAATGAATAAAAAGAGGCAAAACTTTTGTATGACAAGGGCCATCCTGATAACATTACACTCAATGGTCATGCAGTTCCTTTTACCAAAGGTTAGTTTTCAACCAACAAATTATAACAAATTATCAATGTGCTCATCATATGGTTTAGAAAGGATGACATTGATGGCAATAATTAAATTATCCACATGGACATGGAGGGTCATCGCATGGTTGGAAGAGGATGAAATTTGGAATCTGAGAACATCTAAAGTATCCACATGGATATGGGAGGTTTTGTCCCACTATGGACCAAAATAAATGCATCTATGAATTTTTTGTATTAAAGTGTTAAAGTTCCTTTAGTATCGATATATTGTTTCAATATTTGCATTCTTTACTAACATTAACTCCAATGGTTACGTGAAGATCACAGTAGAAGTTAGAGTTGGGTCCATCACTATCCACAACCTCTTTATGATCCCATAATAACTTATCTTTAATGAAGGGACTAAACATGTCACTATGCTTAGGGAGATTAAATCTTGGTTAGAGGAATATTACCACCATGCTTGACCAACCAATCAAGTCCCTGGTAATATTATAAAACATAACTCTTAAGACAAACTTAGGAGGTATTGATAAATGTTAGGCTAAACTTCATTCTTTTGACAAGGAGATTCACATCTTAATCTTCTATTTGTAAATATTCCCAAACATTGTTAGGTAAACGAGACAATGAGATCTCTTCCAAAAACATTACAACTTAATTTTTTTATTGAATTGTTTTATTTATTTTAACATGTATAATTTTTTTTCATAGTTTTGTATCAAGCCTTAAACTTCAATTTTGTTAAATGACGAGGTACAAACACCCACAACATTAAATAAATATATCCATGATAGTATTTAATGACCCCAATATAGTATTTATGTAGACTTCGATTACATCAAGAAAGTCGAGGTACATTTTGTAGTCGAATATAAGGACACTTATAACATCCATTCTTATAAATCAAAATATAAAAAAGAAAACCAAGGATCCATTCCAATCAAGTCCTTTGGGGTTACCAACCATGCATGAGCCATTAATGATTAATACCATTCTCCATCCAAGAATTTGGGGAAGATAGGGGAACTTCACAAAGCTATTCATTTGGAACACACACAAGCATTTATCCATCTCAGCTCGTGGTCTTCTATGCATCAAGAGATTTTCATATCAAATGCTTTTTAATCCTTCATAATGCTAAATGAATCTAGATTTAAAATAGATGTGCGTTGGCTATATGAATCTTAGACTTTAAATGATCCTCATTTTCCATACTTGGTCATGCCTAGGTATCACTCATGTACCATGCAAGGGCGTGGTTGTGACTTATATAATTAAGTATGAACATAATGAATTAGCTGAAAGGGTATAAAATAATAGTGAAATAGAAGGAGATATGTGTTTTAGGGGCAACCCCAATACCTCACTCAACATATTAAATAAATTAATTAGTTTTTGAGATGGAAGAGAAATATTTGAACCCAATAACTCTTATTACCTCGGGAAAATTTCTTTATCTAAAATATTTTTAAGAGGGAAAGGTTGTACTCGCTTACTTGCTTCGATATATTTGTATGGTTGGATTTATTTTGAAATTAATATTTACTTTATTGTTTATTTGTACCATATATTTTAAAAATATAATGTTGGTTTCTTTAGGAAGAAACTATAGCACCTTGCCTAAATTTAAATTTAGAATGAACCTTGTGGGCTATTAAATTGGAGTGGTTAAGTTCTTTGAGCTTCATGTAAGAGCCATGAGTTGATATTTCATGCTAGTTGTCTTGTTTTATGCTTCACTTGATGTCCTTGTTAGATTAGGCACCATAATTAGTGTCGATATGTTTATACTAGGTACCATTTACAAGATGTGAGGAAGTGCTTAGAAGTTTTCTCTTAAGGTTTTCCTTCAAAAAAACAAAATGAACCACTCTTAAAGAAAACAAAACATACATGTACTTGGTGTATGAAGAAAATGAATTTAATTATATTTATCATGTGAACATATAGATGTTTTTAATGGTTAAGAAGATGTGTTTCCTATTAAGATGTCACATGTTCAAATCAAGAACGTGGTAGAGGATGTACACCTTTGTAGGCTTTAACAGACAATTTTTTGTGTAGAGGTGGATCCCTTGTCCCATAAACAAGGGGGTCTCCTACACCAATTTGGATGTATAGCTTGGTCATCACCTTAAAATTAGATTATTCTTATTCTTATTGTTATAATACAGTCACTCTCCTTCTCAATAACCTATCATTTAGTCAAGAAAGAAGTTGTTACATAACTTTATATAAGAATATCTAGATCCATCCACAATTTAATTTATTATTTTAGTATTTAAGTTTATAGATAGAGAGATGAATTTTGAAAGTTTTCAGAAAAGTATTTGATATTAAATCTCTTTTACATCCTAGAGCTTAGATTCAACTTAAAGTATATTTTTGTTAAGACACATCATTGAGATATTTTAACCTCAAATATTAAGAGAAACCACTATTCTCATTTTACCTCATAAGTATTTGGTTGAATTTATTCCTGTATTTGTATTTGTGTATTACTTATCTTTTTGTTTATTAACAACTCCTCCTTAAACAAATTCTTGATTTACTTACTTTTCTATTGTTTTTATCACTTTAAGCATTCTCTTTCTAATTTTGAATCTCTTCATATCACTTTAATTAAGTTTACTCACTCATGACCGTTAACATTAAATTAAATTAGATCATACTAAAGAAAATAATGATTAATAAGAAAATAAAATACATATTGATAATGCTTATTATTAGGAATTCAAAGCATTGATGGATTCAACTCACATAAGCAAATTGGAAATCTCTTTCGTCTATTTTGAAGCATGACAACATCCACATCTTAAATGGTCTCCTCATTTATGCTTGTATTTATGTAGAACTTGATGTGATTTAGGGTTTCTTAGAGTAGATTATTTTATAGTGAATCATTCTTAATGGGTTCTAGACATGAATTATGAGAATAAAACTTGTAGGTGTGGACTATATCACAGAAGTCATTTAAACGAGGTTGTCAGACCAAGAGGTAACTTCTCAAATCAAAACTCATATTATTCATTCAGGTTGTTCATTATTATATACAAGAGGTAGTGATTGTTCAGTTCACCTCCCGATGACTCTCTATCTTCTCTATTATTTATTTACATTAATTACAATTGTACACCCAATCCCTTTGATTAGGTGTCAACATTCCCCCCCTTAATCTGAAGGGATGTTGGTGAGTCCAAGCATCGTTCTGAATCTTCCAAGCTTTTCTCTTCCAAGTGCTTTAGTGAAGATGTCTACAATTTTCTCATTAGTGGAACAATCGCGGAGATGGATTGTTTGGGCCTCAACATGATGTCGAATCAGATGATATTTAGTATTAATGTGCTTTGTTCGATCATGGAACTTTGGGTTCTTAGCCAACTTTATTGCAGAGGTATTTTCAATCATGGGTGGAGTCGATTGTACTTGTTTTACCTGCAAATCTTCAAGAATGTTCCTGAGCCACACAATTTCTTTTGTTGCCTCAACTGCTGCCACATATTTTGCCTCTGTTGTGGAATCTGCTGGAACTAATTGTTTGTGTGATCTCCAGGAGACAGCTCTTGATCCAAGACTCATAGCATAACCTAAAGTAGATACCCCAATTTCTTTGTCTCCATCGAAGTTTGAATCAGATTATCTAATCAAGCTAAAGTCACCCACCTGTGTATACTTGATTCCAGAGTCTTGAGTTCCCTTCAAGCACTTTAGAACTCTTTTTGCAATAGACCAATGTCCCTCACAAGGTTTTTGCATAAATCTGGAGAGGATTCCAACAACAAACGAAATGTTTGGTCTAGTAATAGTTAGGTAGTTGAGACTTCCTACAAGCTGTCTATACTTTGTTGCATCCTCAAATTCTTTTCCTTCAACGGATGTGAACTTTAAGTTTTGTTCCATTGGAGTAGTCAGAGGATTGCATTTAGTCATGCCAAACCTATTCAACAGATCTCCAATGTACTTCTTTTGAGAAAGGAATATGGACTTCGGATGTTGAGTTACTTCAACACCAAGATAGTAATGAAAATAGCCCAAATCATTCATTTCAAAACCTTTCTTCAATTCCTTCTTTATGGATGCAATGTAGCTTTCATTATTCCCTGTCATCAAATGTCATCTACATATACCACAAGATATACAACTGTTTTGCCAACTTTCTTGACAAACAAAGTTGCATCATCAAGATCATAATGTTTGAAATTTAGTTTCAGAAGATGCTCAGTCAGTTTTTCATACCAGGCTCGTGGTGCTTGTTTGAGGCCATACAAGGATTTCACAAGTTTGAATCCTTTATGTTCATGTCCTTTCACAACAAATCCAGGCTGGGACATAAAAACATTTTCTTTTAGATCTGCATTCAAGAAAGCAGGTTTTACATCCATTTGATGGACTTTCCAACCCTTCTGAGCTGCTAGGGCAAAGAGTGTTTGAATGGTAGCCCATTTTGCTGTGCGGGCAAAAATTTCCTCATAATCAACCCCTTCCTTCTGTGCAAAACCTTTTGCCACAAGCCTAGCTTTATGCTTGTCAAGTGAGCCATTAGCTTTATACTTGCTCTTATAGACCCACTTGCAGCCAATTGGTTTAGTTCCCAATGGAGGATCAACCAGCTTCCAAGTGTCATTCTTTATCAGGGCATCATACTCCTTTTGCATTGCTTCTCTCCATTCATCATGAGAAGCAACTTCTTCGAAGGAAGTTGGTTCAAAATTTGTAGACAAATTGAATTCACAATAATAAGAAACATCCATATCAACAGGTGAATCAGAGTCATCTACATTACCTCCATTTTTCCGGTTTGAATTTCTAGTTCCTGTCTGTCCAACCTCATCAGAATGAACACTTTCAAATGTCTTTGTCAGCCACTTTGGGGGACCTTTCTTAGATGGTCCAGGCTACTCCATTAATTGAGTTGGGACTGAATCAAGATTGAGTCTCCCAATTCTGTCAATCACATCACTCAAAGTATCATTCGTTGTTGGAGTTTCATGCAGGGGAGAGGGTGCTTCAGAAGAAGATTCCACAGATTGATCTAGTATAGGAATCCCCCCTTCAAGATGTGGAATTTGATTATCAAATTCTTGAAATGATTTTGCATTTGTGAATCTATCCAAGCGATCAAGTTGCCTTTCAACAACATTGTCAGTTTTGGATGATTCAAGAAATATTACATTTCTAGATACAACAAACTTTGGTTGACTTCATCATAGAGACGGTATGCTTTGGAGGTGTTTGAATACCCCAGGAAGATACACTTACGACTACTTGCACCAAGTTTGTTTCTATGTACTTTTGGTATCAAGGCATAACAGGTGGAACCAAAGACCCTGAGATGCTTTACCGAAGGAACGTGCCCATACCACATTTCATATGGAGTCTTGTTTCTAATGCATTAGATGGACATCTATTCTTTATATATGAAGCACATATAAAACATCAGCCCAAACATTATTTTTACATTTTTGAAGAAGAGCATGGAGTGTACCATATTTATGATTGTCCTATTCAATCTTTCAACTACACCATTTTGTTGGGGATTATAAGGTATAGTCGTTTGATGTCTGGTCCCATGTTGGCGAAGATAGTTTTCACATTTATTTGATGTGTATTATTTTCCATTATCAGTGCGAATAGACCCAATATGAGATTGTGCATCATTTTCAATCCATGTATGAAAATTCTTGAATGTTAGAAAAGCATCAGATTTGTTCTTCAATAAATAAACCCAACACATTCTGGTGTAGTCATCAATAAATGTCATGATATATTTATTTCCATTTGCAGAAGGAACAGGCATTGGACCACATAAATCTGAATGAATGAATTCAAGTTTTCTATGTGATCCTGAATGTGAATCATGAAAACAATGTTTGCTATGCTTTCCTAGAATGCAAGCATCACATTGCTTAAGTTTCCTAGGAATTGTAGGCAAACCAGCAACACCATTTTTCTTCAATAAGCGGAGACTGTCATAGTTCAAATGTCCAAATCTAGCATGCCATAATAAACTTGATGGAAATGTACCTTCTCCATAAGGAGAATTGTATGAGAAATGTTGTGCATGAGCAGAGGTACCCTGCAGCTTGAGAAGCCTTTCTTTTTATATCCCTGTCATGACAAGTGAGTGGTCAGATGCTTTTCTCACCTCAAGCTTGCCATCAAACATATGAATGGAGTGACCTTGCTGGCGGATGTGGACCAAGGACAGCAAGTTTCTCCTCAACTGTGGGAGATATAGAACATGATGCAGAAGAAAGTCTGGAAGACCAGCCAATTTAAGCCTGACTGTGCCAAGCCCTGATGGCTTGGGTTTTGATTGGTCTAGAAAGTATACTGCTCCATCAACATTGTCAGTAAATTCTTCAAAAAAATATTTTCTATGAGTCATGTGGCAAGTTGCTCCTGAATTAAGCAACCAATCATTTTTCGAAGAAGCAAGTGAAGCATTAAATAAGTCTTCATTGACTCCAGTATTACATTGTGCCACAACATAATGAGCGGATTCATGTGCTTTACCTTTGTCTGTGTCATTAGTTTTACCTTTGGGTTGGTTTCTTTGATGCTCAATTTTGTCCTAAGGTAACTTGCATGTGGAGGCATCATGTGATCCATTTCTTTTGCAGCGTAGGCAATGCAAATTTGACTTTTCTCCTTGAGAGTGTCTGCCCCCCCTGCCTCTGAAATATCTTCCTCTTCCTCTTTGACCACCTCTTCCTGTGGAAGAATCTCGGGCAAGATTATTTTCTTTATGAGCGAGGCACATAACCTCTTCAGAAGATTCAAGGGCTGTCTTCTTTCTAAAAGCTTTCTCTCTTTCAATAGATTTTTTCACAAGTGAGTCAAAGGTAATATCTTTGAGATTTCCATTTGCTTGCAATGACTCAAGATAATTGGAGTAAGTAGGATAAAGTGCCTTGAGAAAAGCGATCAGAGGAATATCCAATTCAACCTTAGTGACTTTGATATCATGCATTATAGATTTTACTTCGGATGCAAGAGCAAGAGGATCATTATTTTGTAATTCAAGGGTGAAGAGTTTAATCATAAGTTGAACAAATTCAAGTGCAAAGTGTGAGTCATAGAGTTCCTTCAACTTTTGTAAGGCTTCAAATGCATTTGGAAATGGCGAAATGTGTCGACTCACCTCTTCACTTGCTGATGCTACAATCAATGCATAGGCTTAGCTGTTCTTATTTTCCCAAATGGCGAGCTCCTTGTCTGAGGTAGGTTAGACTAGCACTTTGTCTCCTTCTCCAACACACACCCCTTTCCATATCTCATTAAAAATGAGAGTGTGTTGGATTTTCTGCGACCATTCAGGATAATTCTCCTTTCCATTGAGAACTACTCCCACAATAGATATAATTGAATGCATCGTAAAATATGTGTACAGTGGAGAAAAAATATTGTTGCTACAAAATTTTACTCGTAAAATGATTGTTATACCAACAATGTTCAACTTAACAACATTCAACGTTCACCCGAATATCAGAGTCTGACTGTAGCTGTAGTTCTTTTGTTGCTTTGTATGGCAGAGATGAACGACAGAGATGAGCGGAGGAGATGAACGAAGGAGGGCCGTCGATGGTAAGCGATCAACGGTTATCGCAAGCAAAACAAGTCAGGGCGATAACCACGACTAAAGGCGGATTTCGTGTTACAAGCGGGATTTCGAGTGGATAAAAAATGGTAAATGGTATTGAGAGGGGAGTGCCCGATTCCACTAAGCGATGGACATGTAGCGACTAGGGGAGAGAGAAAAACAACTCGTATTAGGCGGGTAACTCTCGTGCAACTAATGCACTCGAAATCGCTATAAACCGTCGGATTTGGAGGTGATGACCAACGGTGGAGATTAAAAGGCACTTTTTGGGCGGGTAACTGCCGTGCAAGTGGTCCCCCCCCCCCCGAAATCAATGTCAGCTGTCGGATCTGGAGGTTGAGATCAACAGTGGAGAATGAGCCAGATAAAGTGAATCCTCAAGAACTGTGTCTGAGTGGGTTTAATGAAGGGTATGATTGTATCACAAACATGCAGCGGTATTGATTGGGGCAAGAGATTTGTGATATGCGATTAAAAAGTGGACCCGATGATATTTATATATATATGGGTTTATAATACTTGAGATCCGGCTCAATGGAATATAAAAAAAGGATATATGTGAATACGAAAAAGGATATATAGTTATTCAATGCTAAAGGGTATATTACCATACTCAAAGCAGGAGGAAATCCAAGTCATTATAGCACCTTCGGCTTCAACAACTAGCTCCAAGGCAACGCACTTCAATGAATGTATTAAACGATAAATGAGATTTCGTAGGGATTTGACAGAAATGTCAGCCTGCAAAAGATGCAAAACAAAGGCAAAACAGAATAGGGGTTACAAATTGAAAAGGAAGCCAAAAAATGGCGCTTGCTCTGATACCATGTCAGACCAGGAGGTAATTCCTCAAATCAAAACTCATATTATTCATTCAGGTTGTTCATTATTATATACAAGAGGGAGTGACTGTTCGGTTCAGCTCCCGATGACTCTTTATATTCTCTATTATTTATTTACATTAATTACAGTTGTACACCCAATCCCTCTGATTAGGTGTCAAGAGAGGTTTACACCAAGGTTAGGATTATATTCGGTAAAAAGGGGAATATTACTAAACCATGAGACCACAACTTGACTCCTAAAGTAATTTTCAAAACAATTGTTGATTGGTTCAAGTTGGTACTTCAAAGAAGGTCCTAATCTTTCATTCTAAGGGAGGAGAGGATTCCTTTACTACATTTCTATAAATTAAACAAAACCCTCATGCGTGAATCATTTCAAGGGTTGAAGAGGTTACTTTATTTAGATGATTTTGATCTCGAGTAATATACAAGAAGTTTAGCCAATTCAAAGGTACTAAACAATGAATTTCACAATAGTCTTCACTAACCTTCCATACTTTAATCAAGCGGAAAAATACCTATTAAAAAGGGAAAAATATATATATTGATGATTGCTTGTAATATACTTGTAAATTATTTTTTTAAGTGTGATCTAAATGTGGAATTGAGTAGCCTTTATGGGGTGGCTCAATTTGTAATGACCATTTTATGAAGTATTATGTAAACTATGAGATTTGAGGTTCAAATTCCACCTAATAAACTTGTATCTATGGAAGGGGCGTATGTAGGCACCTAAAGGTTATACTGTTAACAGTCAAAATTGACCCCATGTCATGTCCAATTACTGATTCTTCTAAAAAAAATTAAAAGTAAAAAAATAAATAATGCAAACTTGAGTAACTTCTTTTGATTTTGTTCATATGGTTAACAATTGAATATTAGATCCCTCATGTAATCTAAGGCTTAACTATTGAATATCACATGCATGTTACAAGTTTGCTGGGATCTAGTCAAAGGGGTTTAGCTCAAGTGGTTGAGAGGAAAGTTGTTGCCATCACCACCCAAGATCAAACCCTGTTTTTTGACATTTAGCATTGAGAGTCAATATCGTTGAATGTCATGAGATTGTTGACAAGATTTCTAGCCTCTATATAATGTAATTTACCCTAGGCATTATCCTTAAAAAGAAGGCAAGTGCTTGAAAGGATTCATTGATATGTATTTTTTTTAAATAAAATTTGTTAGGATCTCACCATAAACTAGATAAAGGGAGGGCATATACAAAATGATCTTTTGGGACCTTTGGCTAATTGGTTAAAAGGAGTCGTTGTTATATTTGAGAAGATCACTTTTACTCATGTATTTAGAGAACTTAACATTGAAGCATATGCCCTTTAAAGAAAGGATGACAAATTAAGCTAAGGATGTTACATATGGAGAAATCTTTAGATAAAGTGTGGGGTGATAAAGAGTCAGAGGGAAAAGAGAAACTAAGATATTATAAGGAGGCGATCAACCTAAATCTCGAAAATCAAAAGTATCTCTATGATTTGACTAGTGTTAAGAAGAAAATGTACATTGCTAAAATAAAAGCAAATTCTCATGAGTTTCATAGTGAAATTGGACATTGGTCAATTCTTAAAACACCATTGGATGAAAGAGATTGTCAACTTTGTGATACTAAGAGGATTGAATATGAAAAACACTCTCTTAGATTGTCCATCTTATACTAATATTCGATCTAAATTTCAAAATATTTGTCACATTACTAAATTTATGGACTTTTTAAGTCAACAAATTTATAGTGATCTTGGAATGTTTCTCTTAATATTTTTCAAGCATAGAAATAAAATGCTAAAAAATTATGAATAAGACTTGATAAACCATATTAATCTTAGTGAATGTTAATCATCATCATTATCATTAAATTAAATTTTAATATTTATATATTTTTGTACAAACTATGTAATAAGGAAGTGATTACTCTATTTTTGGAGAATGATGATTTTGAAAGGCAAATGCCAAGGTTCAATATTAGTTTGAAATACTTTTTAGGTTTTCTTTCGAAAACGAGGAGAATATATGTCACATATAATATAATATGCAGAGCACATGTTTTTGGAGCTAAATATGTGAACACTCCCTAAAAAATTGGAGATACCTCTGACAAATTCTTTTTATACTTGTACTCAACAAACCATACAAATGTGATTTTTCCATTCTATATAAAATAGTACAAAAGATTAGCTAGATTAGGATTGTGATTGTGGGGTTTTACACTCCTTTCCAACTTAAAGTTGGAAGCATCTTTATGGCTTAATCATTTGAGTGCATCATTTTATATTTGACTTTGACCACAGAGCACCACCAAAATTTAAATTATGTTGGGAACTACCAACTTTTCAAAATATATATTTATAATATAAAGAGATTAAGTGTAAACTTTCAAAATATACGAACGTTAAGCGACAAGCATAAGCTCAAGGCAACAACCCCGCCTCGATTCAATGGGACATAGAGAAGCGCAGAGTGAAGACCAGCGAAGCATGTTTGCTCTTCCGCCCAACATATCATTTGAACTCCACGTTGACCATTGTAGCAGTCTTATCATGACGACAAAATACACCCTCGAAATACACACCCAAACCAACGCACGATGACACCGAGGAACTCGCATCATTTCATCTCCCGTAACACCTAAACACAAAACTTCCCTGCCCTCCTTGGGAACTTCAATTATTTGATTTCCTTGGGCCCCTACACTTGACTTCACACAAAACCTTCCCTCCTCTGCAATTTAAATTATTGTTCATCTTTTCTTATTTAGGAAGGAAACCTTTCTTTCAAAGCCATCGACTTAAAGAAATGAAGTGAATGGAAAAAATGTTTTCTTAAAAATATATTAAAAAAAAGTGAAGTCTAAGAAAAATAATACATAATAATTAAAAAAAAATTGAAGTCCAAACAAATGTAGTTAATTTAAATTTATTTAAGGGGGAAAAATGAAATTTATAATTTATAATTATAAAAATATATTCCAAAATACTATATTATAATATAATTGTTTTTTATTATTTGGGTTAATGTTTATATACACATATCATACATAAAAGAGAGTAGAATGTCTAAGTAAGTAAATATAATTGTTTTATGATCAATTAACTGAACTTTTTAATAACTATTTAATTAATATGTTATTAGAAGGATCATTACTTTTCTATTTTTTTTTTTTTAATTAAGGTTATTTCTAGAATTTATGGGTTGTTGAAAATCTACAAGGAGGGGGTCCCTCTTATACTAATAGTTAACATTGTTGGATCCTCACTTATGAATTAGCTAAGCATGTTACCAAGGTCTTTAAACCTCTTGTTAGAAACACATCTTCTTTTATTAAAGAGTCCAGTGATTTTGTAAAGCTTATTAAGAATGAGAGGGTTGATGAAGGTGACATTCTTGTGAGTTTAGATGTAGTGTCCTTATTTACCAAAATTCTCATAGATGAGGTTGTCAATGTTATAAGAGAAGTCACTGATCAAAAAATAGCTAGACTTGTGGAGATTTGTTTACATTCCACCAATTTTTTATTTTTTTATTTTTTATTTATTATAATTTTTTTTATTATTTTATTTTATTTATTATTTATTTATTTATTTTTATTTTTTTTCCAAATAAGTAATTATGAGTAGATATCGGGAGTCACAATGGGATCGCCTCTCTCACTAGTTGTCACTTACTTATACATGGAGTACTTTGAGAAGAAAGCCCTTGAATTTTACCCTTTAAAACCAACATGGTGAAAGTGATTTGTTGATGACACCAATGTAAAATGGACTCATGGTAGGGCAAAGCTTGATAAATTTTTTAATCACGTTAACTCTATCTCATCTTAAATTAAGTTTACTATCGAGGTAGAAGAAAACAAAAACATCCCATTTTTAGATGTTCTTGTTATTAGAAAGGAAGATGGTACTTTGGGACATTAAGTCTTTAGGAAGAAGACCCACACTGAAAGTTATCTTCATGCTAAATCTTACCATCATCCATCCCGAAAATTTGGTGTCCTTAACACTCTTGTTATTAGGGCTCTTAAAATATCTGACTCTGAGCACCTTAATGAAGAGATTAGACACTTAACCTCTGTATTTAAGAGTATATGATATACATATAAGGATATTAAGAAGGCTGTAAGAAATGTTGAAGGAAAGGTTCTCTCCAAAGGCTCTCAAGCTCATTGTGGTAAAGTGTTCATACCATTCATTAATAGAGTTACAAATAAGATTACAAAGATTTTGGGTAAGAAGGACATATTCACTCAGTTTACATAATCAAGAACTATTATGCAAAGAATGAGGTTTGTCAAGGATAACATCGATGAAGAACAACTTAAGGGGGTCTATAAGATTGATTGTTCTTGTGGTAGGAGTTAGATTGGAGAGACGGGACACTCATTGTAGAAGAGACGAAAAGAGCACGAAGCCAATATTAAGAATGAAATATCACGCTCTTCAGCCCTCGCAAGGCACTCCTTGAAGACCAAGCATCATGTTCGTTTAGAAAGTGCCAAGATTATCGCTAGGGAAGAATGAGATTATGAAGCATTCACATAATCTCAACAAGGACGGGGTGAAAGAGATTAGTGGAAATTGACTTCCTCTAATGAGACATATTAATTCTTCCAGTTTTGCTTCCCAATGTATGGTATCCTAGGTATAATTTTCTATCCTTTACTTTCTCTATATTTTCTTAAGATTAAATTATATTGGATTTAATTGGCATTTTTAGTCTTTAGTTGTAGACTCTATTTATATTTTAGTTATTAAATATTTATTGTAAATGATAATTATTAATTATCTATTAATGATTATTGTGCATAATAATTATTATTATTTTTAACATGGCGCATGAGCATGGGTATAAACGCATTCAATTTTGCCTTTGACTTGGTATTAGTTTGTCTATGAACCAAAAATTTATGGCACTTAATTCAATAGTTTAACATTAAAGAATTCATTTTGTTATTTAATTATTATTATATTTAAATTTATTTATTGTAAAGTGATTGGTTGATTTTATTAGATGAAGTTTTGTTTTTAGTATTTCCATTTTCTATTAATAGGAATTTTTTGTTTTCCTTTATTTCCTATATATTTATGTAATATTTTTTATTTAATTTTTTATTTTATTTTGATTTTTTCTATTATTATATTTTCATGATTAATGAAATTTTCATAATATGTTCAATTTAAAGAATTTAATTATTATATTTAAAACATATTTTAATAAATTTAAATATAAACAACTATATATAAAAAAAAAGCAAACCAAATATATATGTTATGTTAATATAAGAATATTAAATAATCATAATTTTTTAATTTTTGGTGATGACATTCAATAATAATGATTTATTTTATTTTTTTATTTTTATTTTTTTTACGAAAAAAGCTAGATTATATTCATTCTATTTAGAGATAAATGTACATCATCCAACGGTTATGATAACCTAATAGAGAAACCGGATATGGCATGCAAGCTTGAGATGAAATATATCATATTCAGAGTCCACAAAAAACCAACAGAAACAAAACCTCATCAAAACATAACAACATATAATAGAGGCATGTTTGGAACAACTATAGAAAGCAGGATGTGAAATCTTCAAGTGCTGAGCAGAATAGGAAAAAAAATGGGGTGCTTGATACATACTAGAGATGAAGAGAGATGATAAGTGTATTAAGTACCCGACAGAATGAAGTCCTAAATTCGGTGCAAAGCATCTCCCACGGATATGCTCATCTTCTAGTGTTCATTTGGTGAAGAAATGCCTTTTTTGAAAGAGAGTCAGCCACTTTGTTTTTTTCTCTATCAATATGATGAATAGAATAATCCTTTCTTGATTTCCAGATAGAGTATATTATGTTCACCCATCCCAAAAGGTTGTTATGTAATTTTTGTCTTTGTTATTCTTTTATTTAATTAAGCTATATTTAAACTAAGCATGAGATACTACCTACTATGTAGTCCTTGTTACATGTTAATAAATAATTAATTATCAATGAGTGATTAAATAATTATTATTAATAAGTAAATTAATATATTTTTTTCCTTCTTATATTTAAATTAATTATTTATACTAATGGTTAGTTTTTTTGGTAGATAAGCCACCCACGGGGATTGAAATACCAGTTGCAAAGAGCGGCTTTAACAATGCACCCATTCACTGTCAATCCAAAGTCCCTTGGGCATAACTAATGTTTAATTAGTTATTAATAAATTTATTAATTATCATTATGATTTTGTTTAATAAATAAATAAATAAATTAATTAATAATAATTATTTATTTATAATATAATTATTTATTTATCATAATGAATAAATAACTAATTATTAATAAATAAATAAACTTATTATATAATTATTAATAATTATTTTCTCATGCATGATTTAGGTTTAGATGGTATAATTTAGGATTTTAGTGGGCTCTTTCTGATAATGATTTTAATTTTGGTCTATTTATTCATTTTCTCTTTTGGTTATTTGATCCTTTTTCTTTATACCTAAATTAAAGAGAAGAAAAGTATTGATATAAACACAACATTAATATAAAGATTGTAATAAACTAGCTTGTTTTATTATAATGATAACAAGTATAAAGTTCTAATGAACTTTCCTCCCATTCTTTTAATATGCTATTAGAGGGAGCACTACCTTTCTAAACAACCCTCTAGCTACGTTATGATTTAAATAATGATATTTTTATTATTATTTAAAATCACTTTGAAATGTATTTGGGCAAATTACATGAATTAGAAAGGGAAGGAAAGTATCGATGTGAACAATGCATTAATATAAAGATTATAATAAATTAGCTTGTTTCTTTATAAAGAACGCAACTATAAAGTTACTTAATCAGACCTATTTTTTAAATGAATTTTTTTTAATTTTCTAAGATTTAATAATTGAAAAATATTTTCTGAATTTAAATTTCTTTAATCCATAATGAATTAAGAAAGTAGACAAAATATTTTCTGAATTTAAATTTTTTAAGCCATAATGAATTAAGAAATAAGAAAAGTCTAATAAATTTTTTTTCTTAAATATTTTTAATTTTTTCAAATTTTTAATAATTTAAATTGATTTGGAATTAAGTAAAACCTATTTTTAGTTTGGATTATAATAGAACACTTACTATCTCATATAACTTTTATCATTTTTATAAATCAATCTAACATAACTTTTATCATTTTTATAAAGTCAACTTTGTAATGACTTTCTTCCAATTCTCCAAGATTTATTAATAAAAAAAAACAATATTTATATTTTAAATGATTTGGAATTGATAAAAACCCTCAATATATTTAAAATTTGGATTATATAGAACACTACTATCATACATTATTTTTATCATATTTATGAATAGGAAGACGATTATTTACTAAAAAATTCCATTTATTTTATTAAATTTTTTATAAAATGTGGACAAGATATAATTTATTAATTAAAAAAAAATAATATATATAAAGTGTATGGCTAAATTTTTTTGAATTATGGTTCTTTTATTATTATTAATATATTTTCTTATTAAATTTTTGTTAGAATCCAAAATTTAAGTTATAGAATTCACATAATTAAAGTGTTTTATAAAAATTTCTAGGAAAATTAAATTTTAACAAAAATAAACAAATATTTATTAGAATAATAAATTAGGCTATCAAATCCTATATATATATTATGATGATGATCTACTGAGACCAAACTTTGGTCTATCGGACCTAAAAAAATGAATTATTTAGTTTGATTTAAGATTTTATTTCTATGCTCAAAAAGCTTGGAGAGAAGCCTTTCGAGCTCACTATAATTTTGACATGCTAGGAAAGTCAGTATTGCAACAAAGATTTTGACACTGAGATCTAATGTGGTTGTACTAGGGGCACTCTAAGAGGAAGTGATTCTCATCCTCTATGTTCGTATTCTCACACAGATGGCAGAACCTTTCCATCCATGGTGTTTTAGGAACTGCCCAACCACCTGTTTCACTATGGAGCTCATGAGAGTTCGTTCTAATCTTGGCTATATTAATTTTCTTCTTTGAGCTACTTAAAATAGAGAGATACTTTTGTTTCACTATGGAGCTCATGAGAATTCGTTTTAATCTTGGCTATATTAATTTTCTTCTTTGAGCTAGTTAAAACAGAGAGATACTTTTAATTTTCTAAAGTGGGGTTGATGACCTCCTTATAATATCTTAATTTTCTTTTAGCTGCTAAATCTTTCTCACACCACATATTTTCTTTGAACTTAAAAGTAACAATATTTTTAATGTTATTAATGTTTTACAATACAACATTCTCATGGATTTCCCAATAATTTAACCAAGCCCTGGTGTCTTAAATATAATTATTTATTATATTCAAAAATACAAAAAACCATAATTTACTGAAATACTTTAAAACCCAAACACAAACAAATAAACCACACCATTAAAAAATACCAAACAACCCCATAGTATTATAAACCACACCATTAAAAGAATACCAAACAACCCCATACTATTATACTGTGCTTAATATATAAACATTATACGACTTAATATAACCAACTATATTATTATTAACATCAATATTACAATATTAATTTATTACTTAAAATTAAAATTTAAAAAATATATATATATATATAAAACTATAAAATTTTTAAAACATAATATAAATAATAATACATCTACAAAAATAATTCATCCCATCACTCTTATCTACAATGAATCCTCATCTTCAAAAAATAAAAATAAAAATCAAACACCATTATCACTCACTATAAAACCCTACAATCTTAAATCATCCTATAAACTAACACTACTCTTCCCTCACAAAGTTGACAATTCAATATTTATTATTAAAAGAAAAATCATCTTCCATGCCACCACATTCACAATTTAAATTCACAGCATTAAGACATTTGACATGACACATTGTTATTTTTATTAATTCTTTAAAATAATCATCTTTTATTTAATGATTCCAAATTCCCTATTCTCCTTTTTCTTTATCCTTTCCTTTTTCTTTTCAATTATAATATTTTATAGATTTTGCTTTCACTGCTTCACCTTCATCTTCAGCTATTTACATCAACTTCCCCGACTTTGATGCAATGAAATATTTGTGGCTGATCCAGGTAGGGTTTCAATTCAGTTGAATGCAAAATGCTCTCAAATTCTTGAAGAAGAAGCCACGGAGTCGTCTTACACTATATCTACGGGATCGTCCTTACCCGTGTCTGCTTTGAAAGTGTCGATTCTGAGGCCTAAGCTCTTCTTTTCTGGTACCTTTGGGGAGTGTTTTCTGCCTGTTTTTTGTTTAATGCAGATAATCACCGGACTGTTTTCTTGAAAAATAATTGAGACTTGTAAGTGTGGATTTGAAAGTTGTTTCTCAGCTTTGCACTCTTATTTTCGAGTAGTTTTTGTAAAAAAATAAATAAAATAAAAATTAGCCTGCGTTTAAGTACTATAATCGGCTGTTTCGGTTTCGTTGAAGTTTTCTAGGCAATCTACTTTTAATTTCAGGTACTGTTGGTGAAAGCTCGCGTGTGCGTAACATTCTTTGTGTTTTGACATTAAATTTGTATGTTCTCTTGGATTGCTAAAGATTTATGGTTCTGGGATTAAAGTTGGGCTTTTTCCGTTAAAATTTGTGTTGTTTCCATTGATATTTAATATTGTAAAACTGTTTTCAGTCGGAAATGCAGTAAAATAGCTGTGTGTGGTGTTTTTATTTTGCTCTTTGAGTTTAAGTTCTTTTTCCTCTGTTGTATTTTTGTTATGCTGTCTGATATTCGTTATTTACTCTCATTGTTGTCTACTTCTTTTCTTTTTATGCTATTTAGAATTTTGAACTGTGTAAATCTGTGCTAAATTTGGTGGTCTGATCGTGTTTGAGTCGATTTTCTGGTCATATTCTGTTCATTCTGGTGTGTTTTCTTTTGGCTATGCGTTACAAATTTTTAAAGTTCGAAGTTCCTTTTGTGTATTTGATGGAACTTGATGCTCCGATAATGAGGGAAGCTCACCAAGACTTGCTAACTCGAGTTAAGTTCATACAGACTACGGAGCAGTAGGATTTCCTGCCATTTTTGCGGTTGACTGAGACAATGAAGCTTCATAAGTTCGAGGATTGTGTTTAAACAAACGGACAGAAAAGGACATTGGAAATATTGCAGCTTTCAACTTTGAGTATTTTACCGTGGCGATGAATACTTCTAGATTTATTAAATGTGTGACAGTTGGGGATGGTGCTGTGGGGAAAACTTGCATGCTTATTTGCTACACCAGCAACAAATTCCCTACTGTGAGTTTCCCAAAAAAAACCATCATTTCTTGTAATTAATGTTATAAATTTGCATCTGCTACAGTCAAATGTGTTCTTCTACAGTGGTCCCTGAAATGAGTGCAGCTTTCCTATGTGCAGTGCAGTAAATTTTAGTTAAACCAAACTATTTTGAGTTCAAGTTGACTTTACCGTGTGAGAAAACCAAGTTAATTAGCTCTCCTGAGTCTTGATTCAGGCCCGAGTCATATTTGCGAGTTTGTCTTGCCAGTATACCTTGCACTTGTGAGTTAAATGCTAGTCAGATTGACTTAATACTCTGTCTTGCGAGCCTGACTCGTTAAATGCTAGTCAGATTGACTTAATACTCTGTCTTGCGAGTCTGACTTACTCTGCTATCTCTAAAAGATAAAAACATCAAATGTTTTTCTGACCCAATTTCATGGCTGACAAACCAAGAAACCTGTCAACTGTCAGAGAATCAATGACGTTTTGTAGTATGTAGCATCACCTGTGTACTTTGAAATGGATTAATGAACGTTCTAAACTTCCATAGTAATGCACTTTCTGTTTATTTACACCGATTTACTTTGTCAATTCCTGAGTCCTAGTCGACTCTTACCTTATGCCTTGCTGAGTCGAGTTTGGTATCTTGGTAAATTCCTATTCATTTATAGCCAAACATTTGTACCAAACCTTGAAAACCTTGAAAGGCTTCTGTATTGAAATTTATTATTTGTAGAGTTACTTATTAGCTTTTCCATTTGTTGCAGGATTACATACCGACTGTATTTGACAACTTCAGTGCAAATGTTGTTATTGATGGGTTCAGCGTCAATTTGGGCCTTTGGGATACTGCAGGTACCTTTCTCAAATTGCCTAAATCGTCACAGGACGTTTGGATAATGACTGTAATTCATGCATACATCTTCAAGGATATGAGCCTTTGGTTTCAAGACTCTCCGTGGAAGCTTTTTGTCTTTATTCATCATCACTTTCTTGTTGATTGTGATTAGTGATGTATGATTTTGGAGTGACTTTAAAGTTTATATGACATATGTTTGAGGATGGTTTCTGATATTTGGCTCTGCAGGTCAAGAGGATTACAACAGGCTGAGGCCACTTAGTTACAGAGGAGCGGATGTGTTTGTCTTAGCATTTTCATTAATTAGTCGGGCTAGTTATGAAAATGTTTCTAAGAAGGTATTGATATTAATGTCTATATCATTTTACAGTCCTGGTTTTGTTGCGTCTAGAGTCTAGACCATTGAATAAGTTATTGTTTTGCTGCTGTTATTCAGTGCATGAAAATACTTTCTTCTAAAAGTTCTGTGATTTGACTGTTTTCTAGTGGGTGCCTGAGTTAAGACATTATTGTCCTGGCGTGCCAGTTATTTTAGTTGGAACGAAATTAGGTAAGCAAACCTACGTTCACCAATCTGGTTGCCTTAATTGTATTGAATAAGAACAATTTCCTGAAGTGAATGCAATTTCTTGTAACTCAAGATGTCTTTGCTAGCTCTAGAGGATTTTTTTAAAACAATTTCTTTTATGTTGAGACTGCTCATTACTTCATATACTCTTTCTTGCATATTGTCCAGACTCCAAACAATATTTTTCTTTAATTCTATGAATGATAAATGAATTGCAGATCTTCGCGATGATAGGCATTACTTGGCTGACCATCCTGGTTCAGTCCCTGTAACAACAGCTGAAGTATGTGTTGTAGTTTCAACGATTATGGGTATTTTTGAACCTATAGAATTTCTTGGTTTTCTGTGTGGTGAGTGAGCCATGTGTAGCTATTCATAGAGATTTTTATAGCTGCTTTGGTTGCTTTTAGGGAGAAGAGCTGAGGAAACAGATTGGGGCCGCTTCATATATAGAGTGCAGCTCAAAGACCCAGCAGGTATTGAAATCACACTTGTATATCTAAAATGGTTATGCTATGGTTGTTGAAAAATCCCCTAACTGAATAATGTGGTAGACACATTCATCTGCACTCTGCAACGGCAAAGAATCCTGTGGGTGGTCATTGCCATTCTAGTTATGTATATATTTTCCTAATCTATATTTGTCCTTACTTGCAGAATATTAAATCTGTGTTTGATGCGGCAATGAAGGTTGTGATTCAACCACCAAAGCAGAAAGAAAAAAAGAGGAGAAAGACACGCAAGAATTGCTCAATATTGTGAGTACAAGCTGCCTGGTTTCTTTTATTTTGGAAAGAATGTACCTCTTTTGGGAGAATTATATAATCTAAAATACCACAATCTTGGAGGATATAATTCTTCTGAATTATATGGTTGGATTACCTCACTATGGTTCCAGTAGTTGGCTTTGCCCATTATTGCATGCACATAGTAAGTTGTCATTCTGGTAGTTGGTGTTACCCATGGTTTCATGCACATAGTAGTTTTCGGTATAAATATTCTTGATGTTTGATGTTAATTTACAGCCAGGGCTGTGTTACATTTGCAAATATATATAAAAAAATGACCTTCACTTTACATTTGCAAATATATAAAAAATGACCTTCACATGTTTGCTATTGTACTATTTATTGGCTAGATAGTATGATATCGAAGAACTTAATTTTGGTTAGTTCGTAGGTCTTGCTAACAGATTTAAGGATAAAAGGATTTATTTTGCAATTGATAGCATCCATCAATCCACCTGTTGTAGTGTTAAACATTAGTGGTGAAAAAGACATATTCCAATGAGAAGCAGGGTTCCTTTTTGACTTAATAGGGTCGAAGTTTATGTCTAACAAAGCAAGTTTAACGGTCCTTCTTTTGTTGCTTTTACGAGGGCTTGTATTGCCTTGTATAACCTTGAGCTTCTTGTTCTATATAGTTTGTGAAATGAATTTTCACACATACTATTCTTTATAACTGTAAAGATCTATAGCATTTGAAATTGAAATTTGCATCCATTACTTGTGCTCTGTGAAGCTTCTCTTTAGGGTTATCTTTCTAACTGGGTTTTAGATCTCTGCTCGTGCCTGTCAGAGAGGCTTTCTCACTCACCTGTGCTAATTTGCTGAAAAAATGTAATGACACATTTCCTAAGATTATGCATGAATATGAGTAAATCTGCAACTATATGGGTAAAATTAATTTGTATTTCCAACTATTTTGCATACATTTTTTTTATCAATGCATTCTATCACTATATATTAGATTTTAAAGTTGTCATATATTACTTATGAGATATTTTATATTACACTATTATTGTTTATATGTGTTGAATAATATTAATATTACTTGATTTTTTTTTCTATCTCTACTATTTTGTACACTAGTGTTGATATCGTGATAGCATAACTTCATAAAACTAGCTGATATACCTAGTTGTGAAGCCAACACAGTGGATAGAGATTTTGGTAACATCAGACAAGAAGTTATTCACTCAAATGATAATACTTGCATTACGAGACGATAATATTTATATCTAGCAGTATTGTATTAGATCAATGTTGGATGTGCATTTTGATGATGCTGATGATAATACCAATTTAATAATCTTGTGGAATCATATAAGTAGAACAAAAACAAAACCCATACATATAATGAATGTCAATGCATGGAATATTTTATGGTTTTATTTTTTGTTCCACTTACAAAATGTATATTTGAAGTACACTTGTTCTTTCCTCTAATATTTGCCTTCCTTATTTTTATTTCTCTTTACCCATCCTCTTCACAAAAAAATCGAACTTTTCTCTAAAGTTTGTACCTTTGAAAAATTTAAAAATACTTTACATGCCTTTTAACCAGCCTTTCATAAAATCTTTTCTTTCGACAAGACTTCAAGAAATTCCAAAACTCGTTTGCTTAGGGTCCAAAACTCTGATATGGTTTGATATTATGTAGAGAAGTGCTAAACAATATAGACGAGAAATATGGAAATATGAATATTATTAAATGTAGTCATTGGACACAATGAGGGCATCCCCTTTTATTTAATCAATTAGATAGCTGTGCCAAAAATTAATTGTCCTAACCACTTTATTAACCATTGGATTGATATAATTTTATTAGACTCATTTAATAATATTATGACCTTATTGCAAGGCATCTTAGTATTGGAGGGATAATATTCTAACATGACAGGGGCCATAAGCTATTAGACAATTTGAGTTCAATGCCTACTATTGGTGTCATATATATTGAAAGTAGTCGATGTTTGGCTAGGAGAACTCTCAATGGCAGATGTCATTATTTAAGCAACTTAAGTAGTTGGACAATAGACCTTCAAATGTGGTTATTACAAACAATGCATTAAGTTGCATATCAATAACATTGAGCATAAAAGACACATATAACCAAATCATTTGGACTTCATGCATGGCTCATAGTTTGGATCCTGCATCAAAGATAATTGTTATTACAATTCCATGGGTGAAAGAAGATTGGGAAAGAAAATTTAATAGTCCATAAGAATTCATTAGCAAGCCCAAGTTATGTTCTAATAACTTATAAGCTACATTTATTGAAAGTTGGTAAAAAAAAATGTTTTTTATCACTATATTTTGCATATGCGTTAGCCTCAAATGAAAGGGGGTTTGAGTGCCGTGGTGATTAGTGAAATTAACTCAACAAAATGCAAATTGTATTATAATCATCATTTTTGATGGGTTGTAGTAGGATTTAGTAGAAATTTTCATTTGGATTAGTGATGTCAATGTACTTTGTTACCCACCATTTTGACAGTGATATCCCTAGGAGAATTTTTTTCTCCAAGATGGTCCTCAGCTAGCAGCCCCTTGTAGCCATTAGCTAGCTCATTGTGCCATTTCTCCGCCACCTGAGCCAACCATGTGGTCCCTCACCCATTTGCGATGGTTGTATGTTTGAAGATGGGCCTCTAGAACCTAAAGGTATGCCTTGTCATTTGGTAATTGAGTATTGTAGTTTGCTTATCATGGACACTTCTGGGCATGGATTAGTGGGGGGGATTTGGTGGAAAGAATGGGCTATGTCTGTGCTCTTGTCCCTTAGACCCCTTTGGGATATTAACCTTGGATTCTAGTCCTATGGGATCACTTTTACTGACCATTTGGCTTTAGGGATGGTATTTCACGGGAAACCCTGATTTTAGTTGCGTGTTCCCGCTCCTTTATCTACATGTATTACCCCCTTTACACTCATTATTACCCTATTCATCATTTCTCTCGCTTGGGTCCACATTCCTCCATTGGGTTCACATAATGTTAGCTCGCCCCTTCCCCTTGCCCACATGTTGGGTCAAGCCTGGAATGATGCCCCGAAGGTTGATGCAGCTAAAAAGAAAGATAAAAGCATATTTGGCCACATTCAACAGGAAAATGTACCACAAAATGCAAAAGATGGCCAAGACAAACACAGTTAACATGTGGACAAACGCCAATACATGAGCTCTATCCCATCATCATGGCCATCAACTTAGTTCCTACAGATTCTATGAGCTTCTTTCATCATATACCCATGATTGTCCCAACCCCTGGTGAGCAATGAATCACCCTACCCTAAAAAGGGCTATCCACTGCTATATCTCATACATCATGCTCTTACCCCTTGCGCCCTGAGCAGTTAATCCAAGAAAAATCATAAAAAGGCAAAATGCATAAAATAAGGGTGGAAAAATCAAGGTCGGGACACCTCATGTACTACGATTGCTCCCTCCTATACATTATAAACCCAAGTGTGGGCTTCCCTTTTATTATCTACCCTTGCACCCCAGCGTGTGGCCCAGAGCTGCCCCTTCTCATCCCCTACTTCATTGACCTATCTGTCACATGCCACCACCTTTTGAGGGATGTACCTTGAACATATTATCCCCTTTAGAAGTAGAAAACCTAATAGGATACTTGGTTAACCCCATTTGGAGTTTAGGAGACATTGGCACATCCCGAAGCCCATTATGAAGTTCCCACCTGTGGTCCATGGTTGGTAAGCTCATTTACTCGATTTCTCTAATGACTCGTTGTATTGGAAGGCTAGGGGACACATTGGATCTTATGCAGGATTATAGATGTCTCCATCTTGGGTTTGGTCTCCCTATACAGGGTCCTAATCCTCCAGAGGGCTACATTGACACATGTAAGGTGTGCGTTGAGAGCCATGGGACTCCACAACAGTAGACAACACTCCATGTATCCCCGAGGATGTTCAGAGGTGCTCGAGATTCACTTATTGGACGAGGAAGATGCACCTGGTTCACCTTTTCTTAGCTAACCTCACAGATATACCATGCACTTGACAATTGACCCAGGACTTGTAGGATGATGTGGCATCCCCTACACCATTATCAGAGCCCTTGCAGATGATCTACAGGCATCTTCGACTCATTTGGAGATCCATGAGGTTATTATTGTGTCTCCACACTCACTAGGAGCACCACAGGTTTATTGTTTGGAGAAAAAGGGGCCAACCCCTTGTCCATCACCTTTGAGGGCCATATTCTTCATTATGGCACCTATGGACCTCATCAGGCCTCTTGGAGGGCCCTATGACATGTATCTTTCATCATTCGGATTCTGACCTCTTAAGGGGCTTATTATTTCACTTGTGAGCTAATTTGGTGGGCTTGTCACCAAAAGTTAGATTATTAGCACATTATTTTATTTTTGGGGCTTATGTAGGCTAAAGAGACTAATTTGAACTCCTCATTATTGTATAAATACAAGTGAGATGAGTTCATTTTCTCATGATCGCTTTGGATTGGATCTCTTCTCTCTCTTGAGGATTTTGTACTTTTGCTTGGAGGATGAATTGGAGCTTTATGGATGAATTTTGATGTTTGGATTTGGTTTATCTTATCTTGGAGCTTCTCTATTGTCAAGTTATGGATGGTTGGATATGTTCTATTACATGTATGTACATGCTTTTAATGTTATTCTTGTCTTACTTTGTCATATACATTGGATTGAGAATTTCGCTATTTTTAGGGCTAATTGCTACATGGGTTACTGCTTAAATTGTGGAATTTTGTCTCTATATAACATCTCTCAATGCATGGGCCATGTAATTTTGAATAAAATTTCCTAGGGATAATTCTATCAATGAATTCATCTTGACAAGCCATCACCTTTTGCAAGTCGAAGTATAAAGTTGTAAGGTTGCTTCCCTTTGCCCTAGAATGCTAGCGGTGTAGTCTTAAGGCCTCCTTGACTAAGAAACAAGGTCCTTGTTGACAAGGTTAATCCTCTTTCTAGACAAAGACGATCACTCTAGCCCAATGAGTGGGTCTAGCAACTGAAGTGACAATCAGCTAGACGTCTTCCTAGATTATAATTGAAAAGTAGAATGAGAGAGATGACCTACCTCGTTCTGATGCTATTCCGTTTTTCTTTGTTGAGGTCCTCAAACTGCTTGTGTCACGAACTTGTTCCTGCTACTCTAAGCGCTTATATACCTGCACAAGTAATCAAGAAACAACAAAGCATGCTAAAACCAATAGCAAATCCAATAATAACCTACTTAGCTGATTAAGGAATGCCAAGCTAATACATACATGAACATATATATTTTGGGAAGATGAACCAACAGTTATATATTATTTAAAGAATAAAGGGAAGCTTACAACCATAGCCTTGATGTTAAAAGGCTCTCCTTGAGTGGTAATCCAAGTCCAAGCCATGAAACTCTCCAAACACTCCTCGAAGTCTAATGAATAACCTCTAAGCACAAGCTCAACATAGGGGTGCAAATGGACATAGACCAACAGAACAACCATTTGGGAATGGGAGAGGGAGTTAGGACTCCTCCAAAGATAGCATTATGCCCACATCTCAAGGAGGTAGCTCATAGGGATGAGACCAAGAGGTCAAATTAGGGGGATTTGACCTCATCTATGCCCAAACCACCTTCAGCTTGTCGCTTTGGAAGCTTCTAGATCACGAAGGTTCTCATCTTCTTTGGGAAAACTTCCTTTTTGGGATCATCGCGAGTATGACAGGGAACAGAGCGATGCCATCGCGGGTCAAACACGGTGCAAAAGGTGACCATCACGGTTTTGAGCTTCATAAGAGCGATGACCCTCATTTTAGGGTTTCAAGAACTATTTCTTCAGGGAAAGCTCAAGACATTTTCCATGCAAAGTTAAAGGAGGGATCTGAGCTGTATACATGGATGAGTATACTGTATAATGATCATGTTTTGAGCACTTCAGAGTATGTCACAGGGAAGTGCATGAGGCATGACAAAATACTATGTAATAGATGCCCCCTAAAGCATGGAGGCAGAACGAGGAGTGATGGCTGAAATGCTTTACGAGCTTTTGGCAAGGACGAGGACACGCACTATTAGGAGACCTGCAAATCAAGGATGCATATACATATACATATCTGAGATCAAGACATGAATCCACGACATGGACGCAACCATCCAGATGATGAAGACTAGATAAAAGATCCATGGTATGGGCACAACCATCCAGATAACAAGGATCATCATAAATACAAAGTCTTATGGTATGGTCACATCCATTCGTATAGTAGAAACATGTGTACAATCATGAATGACATATAACTCCGTGCAGCCTGAGCCATAACAGACAAGACTCAAGGTCTTGCGCTCCATCCTGACCCGATCAATGTATGAATCCTAACATGCGAATAAACGTGTTGAAGTCGAACATGCTAGAAAACCAACTGATTACCGACCATTGATGTGAACCGTTAATAGGCACGAGAGGAACCACGGATAATGACAATGGCTCTCAAGGTATGACAATACAATCCGTGAATGTGATAATGAAGTTGAAGTCGAACACTCGTGGAATCACCCGATCGAAGGCCAATAGTGAAAACCCGTTGTCGGATACGAAGAACTTGCCATTAAGGCATGCCAGCTCTAAGGTACTGACAGGGAGTTTCTACGTCATCTTCCTGGATAATGAGTTGAAGTCGACAGGAAGTGACTCGTCGAAGGAGGACAATGGTGAATCCCCCATCATCGACACGAAATAAGGAATAAAGTGGAATAATATTCAGGACTGTAGCAATGACTCAAAACAATGTATAGGTAAATAACTACAGATTGGACTTTACTTGAACGCATTGGCGACACGACTCTGGAGTGTGGCAGCATTAGACTCAACATAGGACCAACGGTCATAATGACGAGGTGGAATAGTCAAATGAGAGGCAAAATGGATTACCCAAACTCAGAAGGACTAGT
>APFE030349663.1:0-17536 GCA_000404065.3 Pinus taeda | reverse complement strand
TTTAGAATCTTTAGATCTGCAATAAGGTGATATTCATAGAATACTTTTCTTCATACCATCCCAGTCTGTGATAGTTATGTTTCAACCAAGCCCCATGAACCATCTCAAGGCTGATGCTTTTAGTGTGGCTGGAAAAAGTCTGAGCCTATGGGCATCATCAGTATAGCCATATGTCCGACATACAATGTCAAATTCGAATAAGAATGAATCCGGATCTTCCGAAGCCATACCATAGAAATTAGGTAGCACTGATGGTGGTATATTTTTCATTTTGATCTCATCATCTTCCTGGGGTTCTTGTATAGGAAAAGGAAAAGTGGACTCTTCCTCATCTCTGTGTCTTTGATGTAGTGCTGACCCATCTCCTTCCTCAGCCATCTTAGCAGATTTATTAGAGTCACTTCCTTTAAAGAGGAGATTAAGATAAGAGTGTTCAGTCTCTGGAGAGTATTGAATCACTGCACTACTTCCTCCTTGTGTGGCAGACCTAGGAAAGTCCCTCTTCTTATAGTTATGTATGAATAAAGTTTGCCTTTCAACGAGCGTAAGTCTTTGTCCTGATTTTTGCTTATCCTCTAAGGCTTGAATGAAATTTTCCTCAGCTAGTGTTGAATTCTTTACAGAGTCTGCTCCTGATGATGATGGGTTAGTTTTTGAAGGGTGGGGGGTTCTTCTGAATCTACCCTGACTGTCTCTATACCTAGGCATAAATGAGCATGATTTTAACTAAATTTTTGTTGATTTTTTTGTCTATTAAATTTTCAATCCTTTAAGTACGCCTCCCCGGCAACGACGCCAAAATGTAGTGTCCTATCTAGGGGTGCTAGATCGGTCTAAATTAATTGTCAACCAGGGTGCGTTTACTTAGAGGCGTGTGCCTAAAATATATAAGCATAAAGGATCTACTTTAATCCTATGACTCCTAAGTACAGTGCTGGGATTAAATCTATTGTTAAACTAGCAATCACAGTCTTAACTAAGCATTAAATCATATGTTATGAACAACTGAAATGCAATTCATATCATGCTGTATATGACTATCTTGAAAGGCTCGGTCCCCTTACAGAGACACCAACATGAAACCCCTGTTCAATGTCATTCAACAATCATGAATATTTAATGAAGGCATGCAAAGGAAAATTCGTAACCATTATCCATATCAGTGTTTTATACACAGCCCCGGGATCGAATCCTTTACGGGATGCAATTCACAATCCAGGAGAGGGTTTATTCAAACACATGTACAGACATCTAATTAACGCATTCATCAATACAATCAAATCTCTGAAGCTATAAATCGTATTCAAGTTTCATTCAAACGAATTGACTGTAAACAAAGTTAAAACTACAATGTGAATATAATGCAAACATAAACGAAATGTAAACATAAACGAAATGTATGTCGGTATACCACACACGCAAGGCCCATCCGCGTCTCTGGCACACCGAGATAATCACACCACGATCACAGTATTAAAACGAAGTATGCAATATTAGATTGAAAAACCAAAAGCTCTGTTCAGGAGTGGCAATATCAAAACGATAGTGTGTATGTGTAAACGAACATAGGTCCCGGTCCGGTCTTTTAATTACATGCATTACATCCCTTGAAAAATGGATGTTTATCCATAGCGGCTGTTGCTGCTTTTGGTAAAAATGCAGAGATGTTCCTAATCGACTTATGCATAAAATCAAAATCAAAATAGGAAACAACTTAAAATCAAATGGACAAAAACTGAATGCTGTTGCTGCCTTTGTGCCAACATGCCAGAGTTGACTAAGCGTTGACCGTGCATATAGGAGGAATGTTTCCAATGCGGGATAGGTGCTTGTCCATGCTTGGACATTCCTCTTTTTGCCCATGCCTTTAGCTCCGACCTAGCTGCCATGCCACATGTCACATAATAAGCCATTTGCAGGTTGTTGAGACTTCCTGTAGTGATTTAGGCCTAAAATCCTAATTTATCAACACAAAACCCCTAAATCAATTAATATGCATTTCAACAACTAAAAACTATTAAATTAATTAATTTCCAAGGCATTTGAGGAATGGATGATGAGAAAAAGGTAGGAAATGGTCATGTTTTGGGAGGGAAAAAGGGTCTTAGAATGGTACCAACACACCCCCTTTCCATATTCCAAGCATGAATGTGGGACTCAAACCAAAAGAACCAACCAAGGCATCCCAAGGTTAAACAACCTCACCCTCATCAATAAAAACCAACCTTTACCATAATCCATCTTAGAACACCAGGCCAACACAATAAACATGCAATAACATGCTTTACCATGATCTCCACCAGATCGCTAGCCCAAAACAAGCATGGATGCCACCAGATTTCTCCACCTACACCATGAGGATTTTTCCTGTCTCCTAGTCTTTTAGGCTTTACCGTAATCCAAAGTCTGATCCACAGATTACTAGGCCCTAAACTAAGACACCACCCTCTAGGATTTATCATGTATATCGCTATTCATCAGCAAGGATTCCTAGGCCTAATCAAGGGCAACCACCTCTAGGATTTACCGTATATCCCACCATTCACCAGTTGAGAATTCCTAGGCCCACCGAGGCACACAACACCTGGATTTACTGCAACCCACAGTCGGGTTGAGGGGTCACTAGGCCAGTGGATTTACCACAATCCACAGTCTGGTTCAGGGTTCATTAGGCCATATTTTCTTTCTTTCAGAGATCCACCTCACTCAGCTTCAAATCCATCCGGCAATCTAGCTCAACCAAAACATGAGAACCCCATCACGGCGTGGCTATCCGAAAATGGAAAGGCTAGGATGAAAAAATTGTCACAACTGGAAAAACCCATGCCATAACAACAAATGACCAGATGCAATACCATGAATGCCAAATCTATCAAGGAAAAAATACATGCAAATCGATACCTGCAAAGAATATTGTTGTAGTAGCTTGATCTTGCTCTTCCTTGCTTGCTCCTTCCTTCTTCTTGCCTTATTTTCCTCCTTGATTCAATGTCAAATTGCTCCAAGAAGTGTCCAAGAGTGAGAGAGAGAGAGAGAGATCCACCATAAACATGTCAAAATCTTACCAACTGATCCTCAAAATCCTTTTTATCAATGAGGCCTCTATTCTCTTCATTTTCCATTATTTTCCTTCATTTTCCTCACATGCAACTCTTGACTTTTCACCTTTCTTTTCTTCTAATTTCCACTATTTTCATAAATAAACGTGCCAAAAATACCATTTTACCTTTCCAAAGCCTTAGACATTACATTTTCCAATTTCCTTAGCCATAACAAACCCAATTGAACACCTATTAGGATGTCCTTCCTACCATTCAGCTTGGAAAACGTGTCCCATGACTGTGGTCTTATATATTTTTACATGAATTTTTAGCCAAGGTTGTTACACCTAGACCTCTCAAGTAAATAGTCCCTCGATTGCACTAAGTTTTTATACCAATTAACCCCCTGGACGCTCCCATGATATGGGCATGCATGCGTCCAAAAGGCTCTAGACGCTCCCACAACATTATATGCCAGCGTCCAGGGAATATTTTGCTCAGTGTTGTGCGAGTGTCCCCAGGATTCGAGCCACTTTTTTAGTCCCAGAGCCACTTTTTTTAGTGATAGGTCACTGCCTATAACTAAATGGCACCTTAAGAACAAAAAGATAACAATGAAATGATGGTACAAATGCAATTACTTGAACAAGATCTAGACTGGACCCCTGCTAGCCATGATAGGCATTTCGTCAAACATATCGCGAATATGTAATATACAGGTGTAAAGAACAGATTTAAGCATATGGATATCATACTTATCTGAGAATTTCTAAGAAATATTATTCCCTTATGTCATTAGTTGCATTATCATCTATTAGGTCATAGATACATTGCTTATTCATTCACTGGTCAAAACATGAGGATAGCCATACATCATCACTCTCATAAAACATGCTTATAACTAACATAATAACCACAAAATATTAAGGATACATCAGCCATAGAATCCACATATAAACCAATACATTTATACATAAGATATCAAGCACACAACCTATTATTAATGAATGTAAAATCCAACCCGGGATGGGACTTCTTAGGATTCCAAGAAACTCTCCTAGGTTGTAGCTCAGAGATGCCTGATAACATATAAATTCAACTATTTTTGCAGGTTTAATGGAAGGAATGATGGTTGGTTCAAGCCAGATAACCACTTCTACTTTGTTCCACTCCAGGCATGCGTGAACACCCTCAAACTACAAGGCTTTAGACCACCAAATTCTCACAATTTAGATAATGAGTGAATATGGAGAATACTAACCACACCAGCAAATGCACAAGCCCATGTGATGGCCGGCTGCAACTAGTAAAGAAACTTGTAAATCTATTCTACTAATGCAAAGACAGGATGACAGTTCTCCTGCATTAGGTAGAAAGAAACCTGGGCAACGTATTCAATGATGCATACAATATTCTAACACAAAGATAAGATGACAGTTATCTAGTGCTAAACGTCAAGAGATCAAGAACACAACATATCAAGCACAAGCTTGGAACAGAGGAAAATGGAAAGTGAGCAGTTAACAACAAAAGAAGCTTGTATTAGCTGAAAATGAAGACGAGACACTGTAAGTGACAAAATATCTACAGTGACCAGAAGTTGAACCTTACATCAAATGCCAACCTTGATTACATCTTGCTTCTGTATATTTATAGATTTACATTACAGGGGCACTTGGCCATTTAGGTATGGAGGGGTCATAATTGACCACCAACATCATTTAACTGTCTGATGGAGTCTTTGACTGTGTTTGCTTGCTTAAGTGAGTAAATCCAATCTGTTCAGGTGCTGTGCTATCCTCTTAGGTAGTTGGAGTGCTCGTACCAGTGGAGTCCATGACTGATAAATTTAGTTACAGGGTTGTGCTGCGTCCTTTTCCATTTTGGCCATGCTTTCTGTTAAATATGGTTGTTGGGGAATGATTGTGACTGGTACTGGCAGAGTTGGTCATCTCCTTCTTCGCGAAACAAAGTGGTCAAGGACGTGGAATGCATGGGCAGGTGGATGATTTGGGTGAATGGGAAGAATGGCCGTCAGATTAAGGAAATGGACAGCGGAGATGGCTCGCGGAGGCTATCAGTTGAGGTGAGAGTGGGGTGAGTTAGGGCCATTAGATCTTCGGCAGATAGATCAGACAGTCATCAGGCGATGGAGCTGCATGGGCGTTAATGGGCGGATTGGTCAGGCGGTAAATGGTGTTCATCACATTGCTTTTGGTTCCTAAGAGGTAAATGCTCGAGGTCACGTGATTCCATTCAGCAATCGACACGTAGCGGCAGATGAGAGAGAAAAACTACTCTCATCACACGCTATCGTTCGTTTAAGTTGCTGGCATGATAAGAGCGAAGACCGTCGAATCTTAGCGGAAATGAGCTGATGGTGGGAAATGATCGAGCGGGTCACTTTATTGGGCACGATGAGAGCCGTTGGATTGGTGGGGTGATCAACGGTAGGGATGAAGCGTGATGAGTTATGAAAGCGCGAAGACATATGGTACGATTTTATGGCAGGTTGGGGTTTTGCGCTCGGGGCTAGGGTCAATAGAGGTTAATCTATCGGGTTTAGGAGAAAAATAGAGGAATGGAGGTGGTGGAGAGAAAGAGGGATAGAAGGAAAAGGGAAAATGACCCATGAGGGGCCCCTTTGAAGACACCAACACACAGACCAGGTTTTCCTCTGATCATAGAAAGTCAATGCTGCATAGCGGAGCTAACACTGGCTCCTTCTGGGGATGAAATCCTCCCTGTGAGGTTTCAAGAACTGTAGACCACTGCCTTTCCTACAAAGAAAAAGATCAACAATATTTCCTAGTGTTCCATTGGGCATGGAGTCTAATTTAGCCTAGACTGAAACTTGTAAAAGGAACATATTTACAATACTGAGGCCTAAAGGCCTTAAACAACATAAACTTTCAAAAACCGCCCTTTAACTGGGCCATCAAAAACTGTTTCTCCTTCCATACTTTGCAGCATGAAAGTGTTGTTCCCCTGGATCTGAGCAATAATAAATGATCCTGTCCACAAGGCATTGAATTTACCAGGATCTCCCTTCATCCCGTTGGAGAAAATAGTCACCATACTGAGAATTGACCCTTTTTACCTTTCTATGAAAGGTTTCTTTCCTCTTGGTCAATGTGCATGTCAGCCAATTCATCAAAGAGTTGCAAAATCTTGTTGATTTGATCACCTGCCTCAAAAATTTTAGGGCATTTGACCTTATCAGGTAGAGATGGTTTATATTTCACCCCCTCTCTGTATGCTCTCATCCTTGGATGTTTCTCATGGAAGCTTTTGTACAACTGCTGAATAATAAGGGCTGCTATGTACCTAGCTATGTCATTTTTGGCCTGAACAATTAATATAAATGGTGGATCAATGTATTCTTGTGCGGGCGACACAAAGACTTCACCTACTCTTGTAGCTTTCTTAGAACAACCCCCATCAAAGGAGGTGTCCCAAATCTGTGAACCTTCTTCCTCTGTGATTTGGAAAACTGCCCTTTCAAGCTGTGTGGAGGCCAACTGGGCAGGCTTCATAATATCAAGACTGAGATTATCCATGTCAGCCTTGGGCATTGAATTATGGTTGGCTATAGTGCCTAGGGGGAAATTATGGGGGATTACCTCTTGAACGGACAGAGAAACATAAGATGATGGGGAGATGACTTCACAAATTTTTATCACTGGGCTGAGGATAACAACAGGTTGGTCAATTTGTAGATTTGCATAGTCATTAGAAGCTTGGCTGGCTTTAGGCTCAGGATCTTCAAGGATATATTTCTTGAAGAACTCATTCTTCACTTGTTCAATCAGAGGCATGGGTATTCTTGACTTCTGACTTTCTGATTGAAGACTGAAAGAAGAATGGGACCTGTCAAGGCCTCTTACCTCTATGGTTGGAGCTTTGAGGATGCTGGGATCTGATGCTAGTTGCTTTTGCTTATAAGCTTGTTGCTCTGTAGGGACAACAAAATTATGAGCAGGAGCTACTTGGACATTACCCATCAAAGACCTCAGATTATGTCTCTGCTGATCTTCAATTTGCAGAGCAACTTCTCTGTCCAACTCTTGGTTGATCTGGCCTTTGAATAATGACTTCTCATAGGCAGCTTTGGTTAAAAAATGGACACCGCCCTTGTCTTCCATACCATGGATCTCATCATCTTCTTCAAATTGCTCTTCTTCCATGACTATATTCTGAAAAAGGGTCTTCACCCTTTGGTCTTCATTTGCATCTTTGTTTCTTTGCAAAATTTGCAACTGCTCATTTGCTCCTCTATATGGATTTGGATTTGGAAGAGTAAAGGTATTAGGAGCTCGTCCTTTCCCTACATGCTGCTCAACCTTTAATTTGGAAACTTCCGAGGCTAATGACTCTATCATCCTGGCCATTTTATCGATCTGAGGATCTGAGGATGATGAGAGATCACCCCACTGTCTTCTTCTATTAGCATTACCTTTGAGCTTTTCTGTAGCCATGATGTTTGATTCTACTTCCAGGGCTGCATCTTGCATATCAGCCAAAGAAGCACATCTTCTCTTCCTCAATAGTAAACAGAAATAAGAATCGAAGGTTTTAGCATAGGTGAGATTAGCAAAGGTAGGGGTGGGTTTCACTTCAGTTGGTAACCTGCTGTACATGTGGTTAAATCTCTTATTGAAATCAGACAACAACTCACCATTTTCCCTCTGTAAGTTCCCAAACTCAGTATGATAGAAGAGCAAATCTTTCTTATCCCCCCAATGCTTTCGGAACACATCATCTAAGGCCTCAATGTCTGCTATAGACCTAGGGGTTAATTCTCTGAACCATTTTCTAGCTTCTCCATCTAGGCTTTGGACAAAAACCCTCATGTTGGATACCTATACCAATAGGTTTCATATTTCATGATTGGCTATAAAAGGTCCAAATATGCTCTGCTTTGATAATGCAAAGATCCCATATTTCCATAAGGAGACAAGGTGTGTCTGTATCTTGACAGGGACTCAATTTTGATGGATGGTCCAACAGCCTAATCTGGATCATGCCATGTTTTAAATTTTATGTTGTAGAATAGAGAAAGAAATCTGTCCAAACCGTTTAATCTTGGCAGATCAGTAGCTAGGTAGAGAAGCTAAGGTTCCCAACTGCTTAATCTGGGGCCTTGGAAGGAATAAGGTTAGCCTTAGATAGGAAATGAAAGCAAAAAAGCCAATGTAAAAGAAAAGGCACACAAAGGGTCTGCAAGTCCAAGTGCACCCTCCAAGAAGATAAAATGTTAGGCAAAATAGTTGGGTAGGTAGATGGGGTTGCAGAAATGGTGTTTCTTTCAAGACCAAAGTTGCTAATCATCTACAGGAAAAGCAACACACTGGAGCATCACTAACTTCCCTGTTTTCATTTGTATATCACTCATTATTAACACCCTTTCCCAAGTTGTGTAGATCAGAGAAGCTTATGGCTTTGTGATGTTCTTATGGCCTTAAAAGCCACATTTCTTGTGTAAAGTTCTTTTCATTTTCATCTACTCTTTACACTAAGTTATTTTCATAAAAACTTGGTTGTACTGGTCCTCATCCATATTTCCCCCCCACATTAACAGCTAATCCTATTATGTAACTCCCCTATCTTACCCTTCCCTACTAGTATTAACACCATGGTGTATAAACCCCAAAATTTATATAGATATCCCTCCCCTTGGCATTATAGCCATATGGTCTGTTCAAAAAAGGAATCAAAGTGACACCTGGTCACTTTGATGAACCTCCCAGTCATCTCTCTTCCCATTCCATGTCATTTTATTCATATAGCCCTCATTTGCAAAGAAAGACCATAATGAAACCCCTCCTACCCATAACCCTGTTTTCAAAACATGATAAAACCCGAAAAAAACCATAAAACCCAAAGTTCCCCGCCCAAATATTTAAATCAAATATTTTAATTACATGGCGGGCCCCTTCCCAACCTGCACGACCCGTCGGAGGACCCGCCAGCCGTCCGATCTCCACCGATCAGATCCAAAGGTGGGAGGTCAATTTTACTCCCCGACCTGCCGACCTTTAGCGTCCGGGGAAAATGGTTTTGGGCCCGTACAGGGACGCGTGGCGGGCGCTGGGGTTGTTCGAAGCCCTCTCCCCGATACCGCCTTTGCCCCAAAGGTGGTGCGGGGAACCCGCTTACCACCATCCAGTTTACCGCTCTCCCTCCTACGTCACGCTAACATCATCCTGACGTCACCTTACCTTTGCCCGCCCCCGCGCCCCGTGGCCCTCCACGCAGCCCTGCCACAACATTAGCCCGCCACCGTGTCCTACCACCCTGGCTCTCACCTCAGCGCCACGTCACCTCCGTACTATGGGCCCACCATGACGTCATGCTGACGTCATCGGCGAAAAAGCGCCAATAGCAGCTTTTTCTGAAATTCAACGTTATAAACGGCCAAATGAGCCGTTTTAAGTCATTTTCATACGTAAAAGAAGGAGCTGTTGACAACCAACTGCCACGAAATTTGTCTTCCAGCCAACAAATTCAAGATTTCAACCGTTAGAAGTCCACAATTCGACTGTGCTAAGCCTCCACAGCCCGGCTCGCAAGCATCCAGCTAGTTTTTCCAGGTATTTAGCCGGTTTCCTACTTCACCCATGCATTTCAATTCTCTGCAAAAATTCACCATTAAGCACTAGCTAAAACTCTTGAAATTCAGCTCTGCCTGTCCCACAAAGTCAACCCAAGTAATCTGCAGCACCCCTAAACCCCAATTCGACAGAAGAGTGCTCGTTTCGCGGGCTAAAGACCCCTAAATTCCCCCCGAAGTACTAAGCATTGTTCCCTTTTGCCAAATACAGGCCACCTGTTGTCATACCAAAGAAACCTCACTAGCTCTGCAATCTCTCATTAACAACTCACACCCCTGTGAATTCACAGCAATCCACAAAAACCAGCTTGCATTATCCACTAAAGGAAGGACACCTCACTGTGTCAACAGTTGACCTGCAGCTAAAACTCTTTAAGGACTTGTCAAACCATTGCCCCTGTCTCTACAGATTAGCTTCTATCATGGCATCTCCTGCAACCTCATCCATCAGTGTAGCCTCACAAAGTCAAACAAATAAGGAACTGGAGGCCTTGACATTAGTAGACAAGGATGGTCTCATTGGAGACTTTGAAGGAAACAGGGATTTCTTGCAGACCTTCAGTAGACTGAGGGAAGACCATAAAGATGTGCATGGTACACATGGGATCTGGGAGTCAAACCTGCCCTATTACTGTCTCCCAGCTGTGAATGTTTTCCCCCAAATCATTCACCTCTGTGCTGAACACTATGATGATCAGCAAAGAGCTGTCAGCACTCCATCAGGGAGGATCCTCTTTCACATCAATGCTGAGTCCATAAACAAGATGCTGCACTTTGATCAGACAGAGTTGCTGATCCCATTCTCCATGAATTATTTGATGGACGCTGGTGACAAGATGACCAGTGAAGAGCTGCAAAAGATCATCAGGAACTTCATGAGACCTGAATGCCAAACTACAGAGCCACCTCCCTATCTGAATGATCAATTCAATGAGGTAGGCAGGCTATTACTAGACATGATAGCCTATGTGTTGGGGTACCAAAACAGTGAGCATGTGGATAGAGCCATGCTAGTACTGCTGTCTGTTTACAGCCCATACCAACCCCCTGCCCAAAAGTACAACTTTGCCAAGTTCATAGCCAATAAGATTCATGATCAGTTGACCAAAGTGGACAGACAGGGGGTCTTCAGATATTCAACTTACATCTACCATATGTTCATGTATTATCATTCTGAAGCCTTCCCATGCTACATCAGAAGGCTGGATCATACAGGGGAAAGAAGATCTGTTATCTTCTGGACCTCAGTCTATCACAAAGTCACAAATTCACCCTACACCTACTGTGAATTTGTTGACCAGTTTGTCTACCCAATTGCCTGCATGTTGATGAAGTCACCTCCTCCCAGGATATCCAATGAGATAAAGAAAGCTCTGCAGCTTTCTAAAAATAACAAAATAGGTGACTGGTACCTATATGAACATCACACAGTATTCAGGGTCTATGGATGTGAGCTCTGTCCATACAGGCTCCCCAAATACGTACCAATGAGGTTGTTTGCCTTGGAATATTACAGGCAACTGATTCAGTCAGACCTTACCCATTTCCATAGCTCCAAGAAAAAGGCTCACCTTAACTTCAAAAATGAAATGGGCCCTTTCATCATGAATAAGAAGGAAGGATGGGAAGCTGCAAACTTGATCCTTAAGGACAATTACAAGCTATCCTATAGCTTTCGATGGGTCCCTTATGACCCTCAAGGATTCATCTCTGCTAGGAGAAATAAGTATAGGCTCCTAGCCATTAAGCATTGCCAATACCCTCACTTAGAAAAATATGCCAACTTACAAGAATGGCAACCGGATACTCTAGTTGAGGGTCTAACTGAGGAAGAAAGAATGCTTAAAAATGTCAGGGAGCTCGAAAAGACAATTGACCTAGATTATGTGCAGCAGGTACCCTTCAGACTGCCTTACTCAGTGGGACAAGGGACCTCAGTTACAAGGACTGCACCACAGGCACCTACTACATCAGTATCAGCAATGGACAAAGGCAAAGGCATAATAGGTGCAGAGGATGAGCCGGTAAAGGGACAAATTGAGCATCAGGCAGAACAGCAAACAGAGCAACAGAGGGAGAAGGAAACAGAGAAGGAAACAGGGCAGGAGACACAATAGAAAACAGAGCAACAAACTGGCCAGCAAGAAGAACAAGCTGATAAGCCACAGAATGGGCTACCCGAAACTCCTGCAATACAAACGCCACCACCTCAAACACAGCAGTCAACTGCCCCAGTCCTACAGACCCCAGCACATGAAGAAAGGGGAGTAAAAAGACAAAGAGAAGAGTCCACTCCTCTCAGTGGATCCTCCGACCAGCCAGAAGCCAAAAGGCAAGGGGCAGATTCCCCACAGGTGGAAGACATTACTGAAGATGTCTTAAACATTTCAACAAAGGACAAGGAGAGCAGCCAGCATACAGGAACAAGCTCCTTTCAGCAGGAGCAAAATTTATAGGTTAGCTTGGAGGTGGCCTCCCAATCACAGCAGAGCAAGAAGCCAAAGAGCACCAAGGCTTCCTTCAAACAAATAAAGGCTCAAAATGAGCTATTGAGGGCTGAGGTGTACAAACAGTTTATAGATGCTACACCAGCCATGCAAGAGAGACTGATGTCTGTTTATGACATCCAAGAGGAGAAGATAATATTCAGTCATTTTAAGCCCAAGGGGCCGCAACCTAAGACAGCTGCAGACTTCATAAAGACGAGGGTGGAGGTCCTGGATAGAGATATACATCCGATGGACCAAATTGAACTCCACAAGTAGGCTGGAGAGATGGTCTATGCCACCCTAGTAGAAAAGGCCACATTGGCCCATGAGCTGAAAGAATCGTTGAAAAACACTAACACTCAGTTGGACATTGAGAGGATGTCCTCCAAAGCCAAGGACAACAGAATAAAATCACTTGAAGATATCATTGTTGACTTAGGGCATGATCCTAATGATCCAACAGGCGTTAAGGCCCTTATGAAGAAGAAAGATGATGACCTCAGTGCATTGAAGAAGAGGTTGAAGCTGCCACCCACTGAACACCCTCAGACAGCTGAGCTTCAAAAGCAGAAACAGGTAGAGGATCAGCTAGACCTCTTGCTGCAACAGGATCAAAGGATAAGAGAATTGGAGAAAGAATTGGAGGGAGCAATACAAGACAAGCAGGGAGAATCCACTTCCCAAGCTCCTCCAACTACTTCTACAACAGCAGCAACATCAGGGGCAACAGGGGCCCCCACAACAGAAGCAACAGGTACATCAGCAGCTCAACAGGACAATCTAACCATAGAGGACATAACCAAGGCTGTCAAGAAAATGGAGCTCCACGCCGATGAAATAAAGAAAACCAAGGAGAAGTTGGCAGAGCTGGAGTCGAAATATGACAAATCCAAGATGACGGTGGCTGAGCAGGGCAGAGAAATAAAGGCCCTCAGGGACAAGATAAAGGCCCTAGAAAAAGAGTTAAATCTAGAGACAGCCATGGCCGAGATAAAGAGAATTTTATGGGCCAAAATAAGCAAATCCATCACACAACAATGGAAATCAATAAAGACAATACATCAACAGATGGAATTGCTAGGCCAAGCACACATACAAATCAATAAGGCCAAAGCAGTACTGGGAAACAGGCCAGAACAGGCCAATAGGATGGTAGACTTCCTGAATAGGCATGAGCAGGAGGAATTGGCAACCATGGGTATTCCCAACAGAACAGAAGCTGTCCTCCTTGCCAAGAAGGTGCTCACCCTCAGGAATTATGTACAGGCAGTGGAGAGAAAGTGTTTTGAGATGACAGCAGATGTGGAGGAATTTAGGATCAAAATGGCGGAACTGCAAGCAAAAGGCCTGCCCAGCCTCTTAACTAGTGCAGGAAAATTGGTCTCCCAAGAGCAGTTCGCCAACAAAATGGTGACATACATTGAAAATCAGATCACTGCATCTGGCAGTTCATCTGAACAGACAGGGCCTCCCTCAGGACATAATTTATATGATAAGTTGGGAGGCCTATTCTTCATTGAAAATGAAGTGAACCACCTTTTTGAGACTCCTCCCAATTTTTTCAAATATACAGAGGCTGATGAAACCTTAATAAAAATTAGGAGGCATCAGATGCCCAAGGAAGATTGGTGGCAATCAATGCTCAGAATTCTGCCACGTTAGCTCCAGCTATTCAGTCACTGCCATCCCGGATCAAATACAGGACAGCATGAGGATAAAGCGAGCATTTAAGACAGCTAAATGCGGACCCGACATATGGACCATGACAGCTGGCCAAAGGACAAAGTAATGCACAAAACTTGGTGGTACACCCTCAGTCAACTCCAAGAGCCACCAAGTCAGCAGTCTCTGACCATTTCCTGACAGGGCCAAAAAGACACACAAACTACAACTGCATAGACATGCCACTCAGCAGATTAATCAAAGCATTCAGCCACTTCAACCAACTCCGTAAGCTCCAAATGTCAAGATTGTTCTGACAGGAGTTAATAGCTTTTATAGCTCATTGAAGATTGTAATAACTGCTCATCTACCAGCTCAGTACTATTGTAGGAAGATATTTTCCTCTCAGATGACTCATACCTGAGATATTTTTGTAATAGACTTCTATATATTCCCCCTCGCATTTGTTAGCAGGGGTTGGACTCTGGATGTAACAAAATCTCTTGATTTCTCTTCTGTTACTCTTATGTTTTAAATATTCGGACAGCTAATACAAAGAATGATGGGATTTCTCCAAACATTGTCTCTCATGTTGACTTGCTGGTGTATGGCTCAAAGTTGCAGGATTCCTGTGTATTCCATGGCTCAATAAGTTTTCTCGTTACTCTCTGTTATATGTATGCTTGTTATTCTTTCATTGTATCGTTCATACTTTCCACGGATCAATATCTAAATAGCTAAGAAAAAGAATAGTCCCAGGATTTAATCTTTGATTACCCTGGACTCAATCCTAGCCATTTCATATGTTTTCCTCAGTTATGGTATTTAAAGAGTAATTCTTCAGTGCTACCTTAATACTATATCATCACAAGAACATGTTATTTCAGGAATTCAAGTAATTGCTCCTAAATAACAGACTTCTTTCACACTAGTAAGCTTAAGTAAAGAACCCTTAAATGCTCTTTGCTAGTTGTCTATCATCTCACCATCACAATTTTACAGTTTGTTTTGTGAAATACACACAGGCCCTGTAATCTCAGCTACACCACGCTAAGATTTCAAGGAATCAATAGTTACAGACCCCATTGCCCAATGGATTAGTGCCTTCTGAATATAGCGCTCCAGAAACTGTCAGAAGCATCCTCCCAACCAAACACAAAAAACAACCAAAAATTCACTTCATAACTAGCCTAAAACTTCATTAAAAACAGTGACAAACCTAACAGAGAGAGCCCTCTCTGATTACAGCTGGGCTAGAAGCTGTAATCCAGAGATTTGTTAGTGGTTACCCTGACCGTATTCCCTTGGGAGTCATAGGGAACAACCTGGGTGTTAACACCTCATACACACATCATCTTCACTGATGTCTAGGTTATAGCATAGCTATAAAAAGACTCAAAGGTGTTCTTCAGCTATTACTCCCTCTGTACTAGTGAACTTAGGCATGTACTTCTGATATTCTCCTGCAGGCAAGACCAGGGGTCCATACCTAGCAACTATGATTCTCTCCATCTTTGTGGGTGCTTGTGGGCTTGCCATGATTGGGGTAGATGGAAGGGTACTGGCAGTTTGGAAGGTAGGGAGCTGAGAAACGAATGACAAGGCTGAAGGAAACTGATGGACTATAGGGGAGGTTTTCTTTGGACTCAGACCCAAAGGGGAGCTTATTGAACAAGGAGCTTTATGAATCTCTGAGAGAATTTCTTCACTGATAATGCTAGGCTCAATATTTTCAACATGTGTATGCTCAGCTACAAGCCTTTCTTGCAGAGATACATAAGATTGTTTAGGCTTACCTGATCCTGATGCTCCTTTTCTTGATATCTTGCTTTTCTTGACAATCTTCTTAGAGTCAAGCATTGGGTCAGCTGGTGATTTCTGAGGATTTCTCCAAGTATGTCTCACAAACTGAGCCAGAACTGTGATGTGGAGTCACCAAAAGGTTGGTCCTCCAGTAGATTCGCCAGATAGATGATTACAACCAAAAATGTGTCCAGACTTTGTCTATCATCAAAACTGGATCTGTGTCGTTCTCTTAGGGAAGTTGGCTTCAATCTCCTCTCCCTCACAACGATGCCAATTATGTTAGGATTCCAAGAAACTCTCGTAAGTTGTAGCTCAGAGATGCCTGTTAACATATAAATTCAACTATTGTTGCAGGTTTAATGGAAGGAATGATGGTTGGTTCAAGCCAGATAACCACTTCTACTTTGTTTCACTCCAAACATGCATGAAAACCCTCAGGCTACGAGGCTTTAGACCACCAAATGCTAATATTTTAGATAATAGGTGAATATGGAGAATACTAACCACACCAGTAGATGCACAAGACCATGTGATGGCTGACTGCAACTAGTAAAGAAACCTGTAAATCTATTCTACTAATGCAAAGACAAGATGACAACTCTCCTGCATTAGGTAGAAAGAAACCTGGGAAACCTATTCAATAATGCATACAAGATTATAACACAAAGATAAGATGACAATTATCTAGTGCTAAACATCAAGAGATCAAGAACACAACATATCAGGCACAAGCTTGGAACAGAGGAAAATGGAAAGTGAGTAGTTAACAACAAAAGTAGCTTGTCGGGCGATAAATGGTATTCATCACACTGCTTTTGGGCCCTAAGCGGTAAATGCCCGAGGTCGTGCGATTCCATTTAGCAATCGACATGTAGCAACGGATGAGAGAGAAAAACCTCTCTCATCACGCATTATTGTTCGTTTAAGTTGCTAGCGTGATAAGAGCGAAGACCATTGGATCTTAGCAGAGATGATCTGATGGTGGGAAATGATCGAGCGGGTCACTTTATCAAGTGCGATGAGAACCATTGGATCAACGGGGTGATCCATGGTAGGGATGAAGCGCGATGAGTTATGAAAGTACGAAGACATATGGCACGATTTTATAGTAGGTTGGGGTTTTTCACTCAGGGCTAGGGTCAACAGAGGTTAATCTATCGGGTTTAGGAGAAAAACAAAGGAATGGAGGTGGCAGAGAGAAATCAAGATAGAAGGAAAAGGGAAAATGACCCATGAGGGGGCCCCTTTTGAAGACACCGACACATAGACTAGGTTTTCCTCTAACCATAGAAAGTCAACGCTACATAGCGGAGCTAACAGGACTACCACATTCCACCCAACCATAGAATTGCTGAGCCAATTCTCTCTTCAGCCATTCACCCCCGTGCCATATTCTAGGCATGAATGTGGGACTCAAACGAAAAGAACCAACCAGGGCATCCCGAGGCTAAACCACCTCACCCTCATCAATAGAAATCGGGCTTTACCATAATCCATCCTGGATCACTAGGCCAACACAATTGTCAGGCCAGGCAGTAACTCCAATAGGCAGTAAAACTGATTCGTATATTATTCCATTAGGTAGATCTTTGTTATATACAATAGGGAGTGACTATTCAGTTCATCTCCCGATGACTGTTCACATTCCTAATTTAATTATTTACATAAATTCACCCAATCTTGAAGATTAGGTGTCAACATCCCCCCCCTTAATATGAAGGGATCTTGGTGAGTCCAAGCATCGTTCTGAATCGTTCAACCTTTTCTCTTCCAAGCGCTTTGGTGAAGATGTCTGCAATTTGCTCATTTGTGGAACAATGACGGAGATGGATTGTTTTGGCCTCACAATGATGTCAAATTAGATGATATTTAGTATTGATGTGCTTCGTTCGATCATGGAACTTTGGGTTCTTGGCCAACTTTAT
>APFE030349654.1:2457-12603 GCA_000404065.3 Pinus taeda | reverse complement strand
TATTTTAAAAATAAATATTTATTTTTCAAAATTAAACATTATAATTTGTATAGTCAAAATTAAATTATTATAATTTGTATATGAGTGGTGATCATTGGCCTACTGAGATTGCTCTGAAATTTGAAGTGATTGGTCTAGAACGCACTGTTCGGGGTCGGCCTGCTAGAAGGGCTATGAAGAGGCGAAACCACCGGAGAGGAGAGGATAGTAACAGGAGGCACGGCAGGATCCACAGAACCGCTAACCTTCAAACGCCTTCGGCTACCTCGGCATCCCCCGGAGCGACTCCTCATACTCTGACGTACCATGTTGAGGCGGTGAGGGGAGCACACAATGAGACCAGGGGCAATGGCTGGAGGGCTATAGAACAACACAAGGGACCTCTTCGTTCGCTCAAGACAGGCCTGAGAGTGCAGCCCAATTCGAAACTCGGGGGCAATTAAAAGCTTGCCACCAATTGCATAGACTAGCCTACCATCACGACCCTCAGCATAACAAGACCACAGACCCGCTGTAGGCTAGAACCTGGACCATGGAGGCTGAGAAAAAGTTGTGGAGAGGATAAAACAGAGCGCCATGAATATAACAGCTGAAGCATCACCTTGGATGAAGCGAGCCATTAATCTAGACATTCCTCCAAATCTACCTCTCTTAAGGCTATCCAATTTGCGTCAGGTGAAATCCTGGGAAGCCACGCAGAGGTGTAGCTGGCAGTACCCAGCCTGTCCATCAATGAATAAGCTCATTATGTTTCATTAATTTCACCCCCATCCGGGTGTTCTCCTTCCTCCTATTGCATTTCCTTCTTCACTAGGTTGTTGTAATCCGTGAGTTGAGATTCAGATGGTAGGCTTGAAATTGATCCAACATGAAGATCCATCCTACAATCAACCCCCATATTAGCAAGTAAGTCCGCAATTTTATTCTCTTCCCTTCCAATATGCTTTAAAGTGATCGCTCTGTTAGAGGATAGCCAGCATTCAATAAGTTCATGCCTTTTTGCCATTCTGCAGCTGTTGCTCACTTTGCCAAAGGAGGATCCTTGCAGGATTTTTGTGACCATATTTATGATGATCAGGGAATCGCCCTCGATTATGAGCGGGAAGAAACCTTTATCTTGTGCAAGAATTAGTCCCTGCCAGAGACCTTCCAGTTCTGCCGAGTTATTGGTATCCCATCCCTTTGAACCTAAGAAGGTTAAAAGAGGAGCACCCTTGTGATCTCTGAAAACCCTCCAAAGGCTGAATTTCCTGGGTTGCCTTTCTAGGCACCATCAAAATTTAGCTAGTACATATGCATAGGGGGAGGTAACCATTTCTCAGGTAAATGGTTCCTTATAGGCTTTGTTCCTTTGATAAGTTGTTCTTGTTTGCATTAGAAGTTCCAATTGGCCCACATGGATTGTTCTTGGGGGTTAGTTAGGAGATCCTCCTGATACCAGGTCTTGAGAGATATGGTTTCCTCAATATTTTGGCAGATTATTTTCCAGATATCTTCCAGCCGCATAGAGTGATCCTTAAATATTCTGTTGTTTCTCTCCTTCCATATGGCCCACATGAGAAAGCTCGGAATGAGCTTCCAAAGGAAATTTAAAATCTTGCTTTGATAAGGGTTATGATCCCAGTTGCGCACTGTGGCAATGGTGTCTCCATGAGTTCTTCCTTCCTTTTTGTAGCGGAAACTGACCTTTTCCCAGAGCTTGCGTGCAATCTGACAAGACATCATTAGATGCTTGATGGTTTCCTCCTCTTGTCTGCAATTAGGGCTTATTGAGGGCCCATGAAAGTTCCTCTTTCTGAGATTATCCCATGTGAGAATCTTGTTATGACATAGGAGCTAGAGAAAGGTGGAGATTTTCGGCCATATGGAAGGGTCCCAGATTATGCTCCAGAGAGGATCTTTCACTGTATGCCTTGATAATGATATTATAGGCCTCTCTCGTAGAATTGGTACCTCTTTCTTCATATCACCACCGAAGAATGTCCTTTTCATTAGAATGCTGAATTCTTCTTTTTGTTAATTCTGTGTCTAGAATTTGTTGGACTTGTGTCGAGCCCTGTCTTAAAATTTGATCCGCCTTGAGCCATTCTCGATACTCTTGGGTTGGTGAATTTCTCTAGAAGTTTTTCACCTTATCATAAGATTGCATCTCCTGCTCCAGGGGTTGAGTAAGAGGGATTTGGTCCTTTAATTTGGGCATCTGCTGTCATGAATCTTCCCAAAATCTTTCAGTGTTGCCATTCTTCACTTCCCAAAAGCTGTGCTGCTGAATGAGATTCATGTGCTGCTTGGCTGAGTACCATATAAGGGAACCCATGCTAACCTCTGATATTCTTATTAGTTCCTCCGCTGGGTAATTCCTTGCATACTTAGCCATCCACAGAGAGGCCCAAGGGGTGAGAGGCTCCGTAAGCCATTTCCACCAGATTCTAGCTCCCATGATCTGATTACTTTGAGAGGGATCCCTTAAACCAATACCACCCCCTTTCTTTGGTAGACAAGCAGTGTCCCATTTGGCCAGAGCCCACTTTCGCTTGTGACCATTACTGCCCCAGAGAAAAGATCTTTGGAGAAGCTTGATTTCTTTGAGAACCCATTTGGGTGCTGCAAGGATGGAGAAGAGGTATAGTGGCATAGCATGAAGTATTGATTTTATGAGGACAAGTCGACTCACCATATTTAGAGATCTGAGGTGAGTCCAAGAGGATAGCCGCGCCTCCAAATTCTTTAAGAGGATTTTCCAAGAGGAGTGCTTTAGGGCTGAGGCAGTCAGAGGAGCACCTAAATATTTGGATGGGCGGGTAGCAATGGAGAATTCCATAATACGGGCTATAGCTGCCTAAGTTAAAGAAGGAGTATGGAAAAAGAAGATCTGAGATTTGGATTTATTGAAAGAGGCACCTGAGGCTTTCGAAAAGTCCGACAGAAGGGATTTGAGCAGTCGGGCTTCCTGGACCGAGGGATGCCCAAAAAGCATGTTGTCATCAACAAATTGCTGGTGTGTGAAGGCTGGAGAGTTATGAAAGGATAGGCCTTTCAGGTAGAGGGATTGCTGAGTTGATTTAATACTTCTTCCGTATATGGAATTTACGCATATACGATGAAGAATGTCTTCCGTATATGTCCAGTTTCCGTATATGCGCACATCTTCCGTATATGCGCAATTTCTGTATATGGAATTTGTACACATCTTCGTTTATGCTTCTGCATCGTATATGCGCAAATTCCATATACATAAATTGCGCATATACGGAAATTGTGCATATACGGAAGATGTGCGCATATACGAAAATTGGGCATATACGGAAGATGTGCGCATATACGGAAACTGGGCATATACGGAAGATATGAGCGTGTCTTCCGTATATCCCTAACTTTCCTGTATGTGCATATCTTCTGTATATGCACATCGTTCATGTATCTGCATCGCAGATGCGCAAAGTCCATATACAGAAATTGCACATATACGGAAACTGTGCATATACGGAAGACACACGCATATCTTCCGTATATGCCCAGTTTCCGTATATGCGCACATTTTCCGTATATGCACAATTTCAGTATATACGAAGTTTCTATAACAGAAATGAAGATGTGTACAAATTCCATATACAGAAATTGTGCATATACGTAAACTGTGCATATACGGAAGATGTGTGCATATACGGAAACTGGGCATATACGGAAAACATGCGCATGTCTTTCGTATATCCCTAACTTTTCTGTATGTGCGTACCTTCCGTATATGCACGTCGTTCGTGTATCTGCATCGCAGATGCGCAAATTCCATATATAGAAATTGGCCATATACGGAAATTGTGCATATACGGAAGACGCGCATATCTTCCGTATATGCACAGTTTCTGTATATGCGCAATTTCTGTGCATTGAATTTGCGCGTATCCGATGCAGATACACGAACGACATGCATAATCGAGAGGTATGCACATACAGGAAAGTTAAGGATATAGTGAACACATGCGCATGTCTTCCGTATATGCCCAGTTTCCGTATATGCGCACATCTTCCGTATATCCCCAATTTCCATATATGTGCAATTTCTGTATATGGAATTTGCGCATATGCGATGCAGATACATGAACGACGTGCATATACGGAAGATATGCACATACAGGAAAGTTAGGGATATACAGAAGACATGCACATATCTTCCGTATATGCCCAGTTTCCGTATATGTGCACATCTTCCGTATATGCGCAGTTTCTGTAACATAAACGAAGATACATGAACGACATGCATATACGGAAGATATGCACATACAGGAAAAGTTCATGTATCTGCATCGTATACGCGCAAATTCAATATACAGAAATTGCGCATATACGGAAACTGGGCATATACGGAAGACATGCGCATGTCTTCCGTATATGCCCAGTTTCCGCATGTCTTCCGTATATGCCCAGTTTCCGTATATGCGCAAATCTTCCGTATATGCACAGTTTCCGTATATGCGCAATTTATGTATATGGAATTTGTGCATATACGATGTAGAAGCATAAACGAAGATGTGTATAAATTTCATATACAGAAATTGTGCATATACGGAAGACGCGCACATCTTCCGTATATGCCCAGTTTTCATATATGCGCACATATTCCATATATGCATAGTTTCCGTATATGCGCAATTTATGTATATGGAAATTACGCATATACGATGCAGAATGTCTTCCGTATATGCCCAGTTTCTGTATATGCGCACACCTTCCGTAAATGCGCAGTTTCCGTATATGCGCAATTTCTGTATATGGAATTTGTACACATCTTCGTTTATGCTTGTGCATCGTATATGCGCAAATTCCATATACATAAATTGCGCATATACGGAAACTGTGCATATAGGGAAGATATGCGCATATACGGAAACAGGGCATATACGGAAGATGTGCGCATATACAGAAATTGGGCATATACGGAAGACATGCGCATGTCTTCCGTATATCCCTAACTTTCCTGTATGTGCGTACATTCCGTATATGCACGTCGTTCGTGTATCTGCATCGCAGATGCGCAAATTCCATATACAGAAATTGTGCATATACGGAAGACGTGCATATCTTCTATATATGCACAGTTTCCGTATATGCACAATTTTTGTGTATTGAATTTGCGCGTATACGATGCAGATACACGAACGACGTGCATAGTCGAGAGGTATGCACATACATGAAAGTTAGGCATATACGGAAGACATACATGCCCAGTTTCCGTATATGCGCAATTTCTGTATATGGAATTTGTACACATATTCGTTTATGTTACAAAAACTACGCATATACAGAAACTGTGTATATACCGAAGATGTGCGCATATATGGAAATTTGGCATATACGAAAGATATGCGCGTCTTCCGTATATGCACAGTTTCCATATATGTGTAATTTCTGTATATGGAATTTGTGCATATGCGATGCGGATACATGAACGACGTGCATATACGGAAGATATGCACATACAGGAAAGTTAGGGATATACGGAAGACATGCACATATCTTCCGTATATGCCCAATTTTGGTATATGCGCACATCTTCCCTATATGCACAGTTTCTGTATATGCGTAGTTTCTGTAACATAAACGAAGATACATGAACGACGTGCATATATGGAAGATATGCACATATAGGAAAGTTAGGGATATACGGAAGACACGCACATATCTTCCGTATATACCTAGTTTCCATATATGCGCACATCTTCTGTATATGCACAGTTTCCGTATACGTGCAGTTTTTGTATATGGAATTTGCGCATATGCGATGCATATACATCAACGACGTGCATATACGGAAGATATGCACATACATGAAAGTTAGGGATATACGGAAGACATGCACATATCTTCCGTATATGCCCAGTTTCCGTATATGCGCACATCTTCCGTATATGCACAGTTTCTGTATATGCACAGTTTCTGTAACATAAACGAAGATACATGAATGACGTGCATATACGGAAGATATGCACATACAGGAAAGTTCATGTATCTGCATCGTATACGCGCAAATTCAATATACAGAAATTGCGCATATACGGAAACTGGGCATATACGGAAGACATGCGCATGTCTTCCGTATATGCTCAGTCTCTGTATATGCGCACATCTTCCGTATATGCACAGTTTCCGTATATGCGCAATTTATGTATATGGAGTTTGCGCATATACGATGTAGAAGCATAAACGAAGATGTGTACAAATTCCATATACAGAAATTGCACATATACGGAAATTGTGCACGTCTTCCGTATATGTCCAGTTTCCGTATATGCGCACATCTTCCATATATGCACAGTTTCCGTATATGCGCAATTTATGTATATGGAATTTACGCATATACGATGCAGAATGTCTTCCGTATATGCCCAGTTTCCGTATATGCGCACATCTTCCGTAAATGCGCAGTTTCCGTATATGCACAATTTCTGTATATGGAATTTGTACACATCGTCGTTTATGTTTGTGCATCGTATATGCGCAAATTCCATATACATAAATTGTGCATATACGGAAGATGTGTGCATATACGGAAACTGCGCATATACGGAAGACATGCGCATGTCTTTCGTATATCCCTAACTTTCCTTTATGTGCGTACCTTCCGTATATGCACGTCATTCATGTATCTGCATCGCAGGTGCGCAAATTCCATATACAAAAATTGGCCATATACGGAAATTGTGCATATATAGAAGATGTGCATATCTTCCGTATATGCACAGTTTCCGTATATGCGTAATTTCTGTGTATTGAATTTGCGTGTAAACGATGTAGATACACGAACGACGTGTATAATCGAGAGGTATGCACATACAGGAAAGTTAGGGATATACGAAAGACATGCGCATGTCTTCCGTATATGCCTAGTTTTTGTATATGCGCACATCTTCCGTATATGCCCAGTTTCCGTATATGCGCAATTTCTGTATATGGAATTTGTACACATCTTCGTTTATGTTACAAAAACTACGCATATGCGGAAACTGTGCATATACGGAAGATGTGCGCATATATGGAAATTGGGCATATACGGAAGATATGCGCCTCTTCCGTATATGCACAGTTTCCGTATATGCATAATTTCTGTATATGGAATTTGTGCATATGCAATGCGGATACATGAACGACGTGCATATATGGAAGATATGCACATACAAGAAAGTTAGGGATATGCGGAAAACATGCACATATCTTACGTATATGCCCAGTTTCCGTAGATGCGCACATCTTCCGTATATGCACAGTTTCTGTATATGCGTAGTTTCTGTAGCATAAAAGAAGATACATGAACGACGTGCATATACGAAAGATATGCACATACAGGAAAATTAGGGATATACAGAAGACACGCGCATATCTTCCGTATATACCCAGTTTCCGTATATGCGCACATCTTCTGTATATGCACAGTTTCCGTATATGCGCAGTTTCTGTATATGGAATTTGTGCATATGCGATGCAGATACATGAACGACGTGCATATACGGAAGATATGCACATACAGGAAAGTTAGGGATATACGGAAGACATGCACATATCTTCCGTATATGCCCAGTTTCCGTATATGCGCACATCTTCCATATCTGCCCAGTTTCCGTAACATAAACAAAGATACATGAACGACGTGCATATACGGAAGATATGCACATACAGGAAAGTTCATGTATCTGCATCGTATACGCGCAAATTCAATATACAGACATTGGGCATATACGAAGATGTGTACAAATTCCATATACAGAAATTGTGCATATACGGAAGACACGCACATCTTCCGTATATGCCCAGTTTTCGTATATGCGCAATTTATGTATATGGAATTTGTACACATCTTCGTTTATGCTTGTGCATCGTATATGCGCAAATTCCATATACATAAATTACGCATATACGGAAATTGTGCATACACGGAAGATGTGCGCATATACGGAAACTGGGCATATACAGAAGACATGCGCATGTGTTCCGTATATCCCTAACTTTCCTGTATGTGCGTACCTTCCGTATATGCACGTCGTTCCTGTATCTGCATCGCAAATACGCAAATTCCATATACACAAAATTGACCATATACGGAAATTGTGAATATACGAAAGACGCGCATATCTTCCGTATATGCACAGTTTCCGTATATGCACAATTTCTGTGTATTGAATTTGTGCGTATACGATGCAGATACACGAATGACGTGCATAATCGAGAGGTATGCAAATACAAGAAAGTTAGGGATATACGGAAGACATGCGCATGTCTTTCGTATATGCCCAGTTTCTGTATATGCGCACATCTTCCGTATATGCCCAGTTTCTGTATATGCGCAATTTCTGTATATGGAATTTGTACACATCTTCGTTTATTTTACAAAAACTACGCATATACGGAAACTGTGTATATACGGAAGATGTGCGCATATATGGAAATTGGGCATATACGGAAGATATGCGCGTCTTCCGTATATGCACAGTTTTTGTATATGCGTAATATATGTATATGGAATTTGTGCATATGCGATGCAGATACATGAACGACGTGAATATACAGAAGATATGCACATACAAGAAAGTTAGGGATATACGGAAGACATGCACATATCTTCCGTATATGCCCAGTTTTCGTATATGCGCACATCTTCCCTATATGCACAGTTTCTGTATATGCGCAGTTTCTGTAACATAAACGAAGATACATGAACGACGTGCATATACGGAAGATATGCACATACAGGAAAGTTAGGGATATACGGAAGACACGCGCATATATTCCGTATATACCAAGTTTCCGTATATGCGCACATCTTCCGTATATGCACAGTTTTCGTATATGCGCAGTTTCTGTATATGGAATTTGCGCATATGTGATGCAGATACATGAACGACGTGCATATACGGAAGATATGCACATACAGGAAAGTTAGGGATATACAGAAGACATGCACATATCTTCCGTATATGCCCAGTTTCCGTATATGCGCACATCTTCTGTATATGCACAGTTTCTGTAACATAAACGAAGATACATGAACGACATGCATATACGGAAGATATGCACATACAGGAAAGTTTATGTATCTGCATCTTATACGCGCAAATTCAATATACAGAAAAATTGCGCATATACGGAAACTGGGCATATACAGAAGACATGCGCAATATACGGAAACTAAGCATATACGGAAGACATGCGCATGTCTTCCGTATATGCCCAGTTTCCGTATATGCGCACATCTTCCGTATATGCACAGTTTCCGTATATGCGCAATTTATGTATATGGAATTTGCGCATATATGATGTAGAAGCATAAACGAAAATGTGTACAAATTCCATATACAGAAATTGCGCATATACGGAAATTGTGCATATACGGAAGACGCGCACATCTTTCGTATATGCCTAGTTTTCGTATATGCGCACATCTTCCATATATGCACAGTTTCCGTATATGCGCAATTTATGTATATGGAATTTACGCATATACGATGCAGAATGTTTTCCATATATGCCCAATTTCCGTATATGCGCACATCTTCCGTAAATGCGCAGTTTCCTTATATGCGCAATTTCTGTATATGGAATTTGTACACATCTTCGTTTATGCTTGTGCATCGTATATGCACAAATTCCATATACATAAATTGGGCATATACGTAAACTGTGCATATATGGAAGATGTGCGCATATACGGAAACTGAGCATATACGGAAGATGTGCGCATATACGGAAACTGGGCATATACGGAAGACATGCACATGTCTTCCGTATATGCCCAGTTTCCATATATGCGCACATCTTTCGTATATGCCCAGTTTCCGTATATGCCCAGTTTCCGTATATGCGCACATCTTTCGTATATGCCCAGTTTCCGTATATGCGCAATTTCTGTATATGGAATTTGTACACATCTTCGTTTATGTTACAAAAACTACGCATATACGGAAACTGTGCATATACCGAAGATGTGCGCATATATGAAAATTTGGCATATACGGAAGATATGCGCGTCTTCTGTATATGCACAGTTTCCATATATGCGTAATTTCTGTATATGGAATTTGTGCATATGCGATGCAGATACATGAACGACGTGCATATACGGAAGATATGCACATACAAGAAAGTTAGGGATATACG
>APFE030349653.1:0-22012 GCA_000404065.3 Pinus taeda | reverse complement strand
AAAGTGCCATTCATCTTGCAAAGAACTCAGCATTTCATTCTAGGACTAAACACATACAGCTCAAGTACCATTTCATATAATCAGTGTTGGAAGATGGAGAGTTGAAGCTAGAAAAGATACACACTAGCCAGAATCCTGCAGATATGCTAACAAAAGTTGTAACCAGGGAAAAACTGAGAACATGCTCAGTTTCAATTGGTCTTCAAGGATGACGATGAAGATGAGAAACAACCAAGTCCAAAAGAGGAGTCATTGTCCAGCAAATGAAGCAGTGATGGAGTTGCTATAATCATTCTCCAAGTGGGATATTGTTGTGTGTGGAGCATGATTGTTCAGAGGTCTTTGTTTCAGCCGAATGTATACCCCAGGAAGTTTGTACACCCCTCCATGCGGGGCGGTGCGGGGGAGACTTGTCCCCCCTGCGGGGGTTGGGGGGGCCGATCCCCCCCGGCAGGGGCTCGGGGGCAGCGCCCCCGAAGCTAAAAACAGATGTAAATTTGAGTTGTAAAAGTATAGTATTTTCTAGTCAATCTGGGATGTTCATTAGGTGAATGATCTGATAGTAGAACTTATGTTTAGTTTATGGTTTTTTTCCCTAGAAGGCAACCCCTCTCTTTGTATGAGCACATTGTATTTGAGGCTGTGATATAGATGTGTGTTCTGTGTGTGAGCGGAGAAACAGAGAGGTGAGACTGTGAGATAAACCAAAGGATATTACAGCGGATTTGCTATAGGTTGTGTCTCTTCATTTTGCTGGATAATAGAAAGGAAGGACTGGCTGTTCGGGGTGGACATAGCCCAAACTAGGTGAACAACGTATATCTGTGTCTCCCTTGTTTTATGCATTTTCTGTGTTTACATTTCTGCAATATTTTATGTGTTCCGTTGCTCCTTAATATATAATTTTCTAATAGGGTGGCTACTGGGTCAAAGTCTGTGGTTGACCAACATGAAGTTTTATTGATTTTCTTGCAAACAATGTAGCATGAAATTACTTCCTTGGTACTTCTGCGTTGTTGTGGGTGACGGTCGATCAAGTCGATGGTGAGGTGATGATCCAGCTATCAGAGGGGAATTCGATCGTCAGAACTTCAACAAAGTGACTAAGTGTGTGAATGAGTGAAGGATGCAGACGAGATCTTGCAAACACATACTTACATGAATTGACGATGAGATGACTCAAACCATCCTGACAAACATGCTCAACATGATTGATCGATGGTATAAGTGACAGACGAAAAACTTGTGATTGATTGTTGGTCGACCGTGATGACACTTGCATAATAGTGAATGTGACTCCATGTGTGAGTGCGACAGATGTTTTCATAGCAAGCACAACAAGTATACATGAAGCGAAGACTATGGGTATAACTAGAACAGGATCGCAAGCATGACTTTGAAATCAACATGTAAGAACTTGGGTTAAATGATCAAGCAAGGTGAGTGCAAATAATCACACGACCTCACGAAGTGATCCCGAGTGTGTGTGTGTAGTCATCAAGTGAGACTCTCAAGGGAGGCTCTGAAATTGGTTGGAGGCCAAAATTTTGGAGGGTGGTAGTAGCCGCTACAACAGTTGGCAACACACTAGTAGAACTCCAACTTCTCTGTGTTGGTTCATCAATAGCATAGGGCCTTGGTCTTTTGGGGAGTATTGAATTGTTGTGCGAGTTACTTCGACTTCCCCACTTACCTCATGGACATACATGGTTCACATTTTTCCAACTCAGTCAAACACAATCAAAAGTTCAGCTTGATCACATTGTTTCAAATTGAGGAAGGGTAGTTTAGCTCACGAGTTGAATATTTTCAAAGTATAATTTTTCATCTCTATTGTTGCTTTGGTGCCAGTAGGTCTAGATAGTACCCCGGTGGAGTCATGTAAGAACACACACATTTCTCCACTGCTAGTGAGTATGGTCAGTAGTTGCATGCTTCACCTCTCTACAGAGGAACCCTTTCTCTTCTTTCGCCTTTGTATTTTTCAAGACGACTTTGGATAGGCACTTATTTATTTTTGAGGTAGAAGAGGGATCCCGAGTTATTGAGAGAAGAAGAGGTTGTTCCTTTAGAGAAGCATGTAACACCTCTCACATAGGTTTTCTCGTTTAGATTCTCCCCTTCTTCATTTCTACTAGTTGGATAAGCTTGAAAACATAGAGTAGAAGGTTGAGTGCATGGGGCTTCCCAGTGTGGACATAGGTTCATGGTTGGACTAAAACTTACCTCACAGACGACTCATATTTCCTATCAGGACTTCATTGGCCAAGGTTATAATGAAGCACAGAGAAGATAGACACAAGGCTGGCCAAGTGTTGCACTGTCACAAGTTTCCCAAAATTTAGCGACATACTCTATTCAAAATCTAGAACGCAGTAGCTAGAAACACTTATTTCTAGAAACAAAAATAAAAAGGTATGAAGAAAACAAAACAAACGTAAACAAAAATAGTAAGCGGAACAAACGAGATAAGAACAAAGATAGTAAGTAAGGAAAACAAAATAAAAACAACAAGCAGCAAGAAGACAATGTACATGGCATGGGACGCGGCCTGACCTATTGTAAATAATGCTTGAGATCTTGGTCGTTGACAAGAAGGTTGTAAAACCTCCTGTCAAGTGATTAAACCAATAAGTGTTTGGGCCAAGCTTGTCCTGCACTGTGTGCATATTTCATATCAACATATCATGGATTGAATGCAACAAGTTCTTACATGAGAGACAGGGTGACAGATAACCAAGTATTGATAGATGTGCAAGTCCTTAGGTACTTCACCTAGCTTGTTTTAAGAGTCGCACACAGTCCATGTGAAACTAACCTACAGACACAAACAAGAAAACAAACCAAAAAGCAAATAAAGAAGTAGAAGCAAACGAAAATGCAAATCGAGTTAGCAAACAAACAAACAAGCAAGAGAACACATAAAGAAAGAAGAAATCATGCATGCAAGAAAGAAACTCAAAGAAAATACTACTCCTACTCCTAAGCTAATAGTGCATCGATCATCTCATGTGAAGTGATACTTCCAATGTAGCGAATGGTGCATTGGCCGACCTATGTTGGTGAAGGCATGGTTTGTGATCATCGCAGTTATGTAAACCGGCAAGTATGAAAGGTATAACGATGAAGATGGACAAACTTCCAGCTTACAAGCATCCAAAGAACAAAAGTGAGTGAAAGCTCATTTCATGCAATCTGTGGACTTTCCATGTTGCTGTTCTACACTATGTACAGATGTTTAGTGTATGCATTCTCTTGAGTGTGACATGCAAGAAAATGTGAGAAAGGTACACCACTTATGTTGTGCAAGTGTGCTTTCTATGTCATATTACTCCAATGCATGAGTGATGGGATCTATAGTTCGAGTAGAGGAAGTGAAATCTGAGTGTTAGATTGATTTTGAATGCAAAGAAGAGAGTGATGAGCAGTCTTTAGTGTTTCAAAAATTTCCTGATCAAAAGAAAAACCAACCTTAGGACAACAAGGACGTGACATAACCATCAACTCTAGCTGAAGTGCCTTGATAATATATGGGGTTTCAAATTCATTGACAGATAGATCATCATAGACCAGTGTCTTAGATAGATTAACAACGATTGAATTAACCTCGTGATCAGATGAAGAAGTATAGAGATCACGATAACTAAAATAAGAAAATTTAGGATGTTTGTCAACATCCTCATGATTTGATGAATTAGGTAGATGGGTAGATGAGAAACAGGGATGTTCGCCCTTTGTGTTTTCATAAATGACAGATGATAGATTGAACAGATTTTTGGAAGATGAGTCTTCCCCGCAATATAATGAAATACTGACATCCGATGTGTCCTGTCAAAGATTGGAAGTGGTAACATCCAAGAATGAGTTTTCACAGGGGAAATCAATAGTGGTAGAATCATAACGGATGTCAGGATAGAGCGGATGATACATGAATGTAAGGGAGTTATCCTTCACTGTGGGTTCCTCTTTAGATTCCCTGACACAGTCATCATGAAATATGGTACAGGTTGGCTTCATAACACCAACTCCATCATCAACATGATCATCATTCACAACAGGTGAGGAGTCCTGAATTGAAGAGTGCAAGGCAGTACAATCTAGAGGCTGAGGTATGAATCCACATGACAACCAACAGGCTTGCAAGAAAAATCTGTGTGGATATCAAGAAAAGGGGGGGTGGGAGGATGTGGCAATTCAACAGATGTGTATGCATGTTCTCCCACATCACTCTGCAATGGTAGAGCTGTTAGATGAAGTGAAGGTGGACAATCACTTGTGACAATAGCTCTACATTTCTATGATATCGCAGCTCCATCACCGAGATATGTTGAGAAGGATTCAACAATGTGAGCAGAAGGAGATGAAAAGACTCTTATAAAGAAGTATGTCAAGAAAATAAACATTGATGATCTCCCTGACTTATATTCACAAGAAAATATCATTGCAAGAAATTTTGTTAATAAACTAGGATTGGCGGTTTGACGTCATTCTAGCCCATATCAATTAGGTTAGGTATATAAGGACATAGAAATCAAGGTAGAAAACATAGTGTAAAATAGTAATTTCTAGTACTACTCATTATGTTGATGAAGTATAATTTGATGTAGTGCCACCTAATTCATGTGGATTTGTGTTTTGGAGTCCCTATATGTACATGTGGGATCTAATATTCATGCAGAGAGCTAATAAGTACTAACTTATCAAGGAAGAAAAATCCTTCATCATCAATGCACATAAGGGAAACTCAAATATTTCATTGGTAAGTTCCAACAAAGCTTAAAAGTTGATTAGCTCTAGAAATATGTTTAATTATTCATAAGAGAAAATAAATGTATACAGGACTAAGTGAGAGGAAAGACATCCCTAAAGGGGTGAATTAAGAAGAAATGAGAATAAATGGAAGAGTTGATATCAACACATAGGTGAATGGGTTAGGATCCTAAAGGGATACCAAAAATGTTAGAAATACTGAGGAGTGGGGGTGAATCACTAGTTCATTATAAGTCAACGCTTACCTAGTTTTCACTCTTCTTTACAATGTCAACTAAATCATCTTTTAACTAGGATCACATTATGACAACAGTCATATTTTTTGTCGGTGCGACAAACAAGCTCCAAATTTTTTGCTATACTTGTATTTTGGAGCCTAATCTGGATCTTGCGATTGGTCATTCAGTGGTCACTTCTTGATCGATCAAAGTCACTTTCTCATGCATGCGCAGTTTGTAATGAGTTCATGAATGCATTCTTCCACGCAAACTTGAAGAAGCATAAGCACAGTCCATCAAGACAATGTTTGTGCAATTTTGAACCCATGTCGATAGGGAGTGCACATTGTCATTGACATTCCATCACTTTTGCTTGTGTTTGTACTTCTATTTAGGTGAGTTTTTGAAACTATCGCTTTTGCGAACCTTCATTTTTGCGAGTGTCATTTCCATGATTTTTACTATCCATTTTTCTTTATTTCACTTTAGTTAGTGTTGCTTTCATGTTATCATCATTATGGCATGTGTCGATTTCAATATCATTCACATATTGCAAGTGTTGCTATCCCTTTTCTCTTCATATATTAAATGTTGTCTTTACACATGTTAGCTATTGCACAATGTGTATAAGCTCATTTTGGTCATTTAAATTGTTTATCTTCCATAAAATGAGTTGATCTTACCATGTAGAAACCTACTACACCATTTACAAAGTTTTGCGCATTGTACCACGAGTATCATCACGATCATCGCAATGTATCTTTAGTTTCAGACTTGTCATAAAGTCGTTGCAAAGTTGTCTCATTGAGGAAAATATGTTGTTAATGTGTTCTTGATGATCTATTTTATTATATTGTCAAGTGTTCTAAGTATGTGATCATAGTTAGGTCATATCACTATTCACATCAGTCTCATTGATCCCACACTTGGACATTTTTCGAAAACTTCCCAGCAATTCTAACCTCATCCAACCTTCCTCAACTATGCATTGTACAGTTCTAACACTCAAGCTACAACCCTGTCCCTTAACACTACTGAGTGCACATTTCTTGCCTCCTAGGACAGTGCACTAAGTAGTGCCAGTGCTGAAGCACAGACCTTGGCACCTGGAATTGCACAATCCAACCCTCTAGCCTGGCCCAAATTGCACATTGCATACACTATAATCTCAAGCCCAAACCCTGAGCTGTTGAAATACTCCACTACACAACCACCAAATCTTCTTTGCCTCCCAAAAATTCACAATTGACTGAAACAATGTAAAACCTTTTAATCTAACTCACTGAGCCTCAAAACATTCAAATTTGTCTACATAGCCTCGCCTGAACTGTGCCTTGTACAGTATCAATGGTAAAGCCTCATCCTTGAGCTCTTGAACTAAATAATTTTGCAATCACATGAGCTCCTCTATATTCTAGAACTGCGCAATGGGAAAATCAGTGTTTAAGGCATCATCCTGACTCCTTGAGCTCCCCAACTGGAAAATATTTTTTCTTAGTCCAAGCCTGAATTATGCATTGCATAGTCTCAAGGCTCAAACTTGACCCCTGACTACCTGAGCTATGAAGTTGAATAGTCATTGAGCCTGTCTCTTAGCCTACCACCCAGTTCCGGCTTAGTCATTGCATCATCATGCAACATTTTAGATAGGCGTTTATCAGACTGATGTCGCATTGTCGTAAGCAAATTGAAGATGCAAGAATTGTATCATGCTATGGAAATATGATGAAGAAGGAGATGGAGAAGGAGGACATTTTATAAGACACATATGGAGCTGAAAAGATAAGATGATGATTAGACAAGAAGACAAAGGAACACTATACCACAATAGAAGACAAAAGAGGAGGACCACATGAAGAATCCATCCGATTCACAAACCTTTGGAGGGTAGATATGAATAACAAAGCATATCTCTCATGAAGATGAAGCATTGGATACATCTCTTATTGAAGATAGAAATAGAGAAGAAACAAAAGGACATCTTGGCACCGACACATCATCATACAGTCCATGTCATCAATGTCATGTCATGTCCAATCATGATTCATCATATGCCACATCATTATTGTGGATTATTTAATTATCTATTCAAAATTAATTGTAAAGTGGAATTCCAAAGGAGAGAGTCAAAATATGAAGAGTCATGTAAAAGTAAAAAATTCATAGGAATTCAAACAATCATGAGGGTAGTCAAAGAGTCATAAGAAAGGTGAAGCATCACCTCATTGGTTATATATACACCTTTTTTGTATGAGCAAAGGAATGTTCACCTTGTCTCCTCCTACAAGGCATTAGAGAGACCAACGACTTGTTTTGAGGAGTAAGGAGTGGCTCCAATGCTCCACTATTAGTGTTAGTGTTGTTCATTGTATGCATGTGCCTTGGAACCTTTACTTAATATCAAAAGCCTTATAACCAACATGTTCTTCATGCCTGGATTATGAATATTTGTAAGACCATTCTATGAATGTTTATAATTCATGTTTTGTTTCATCTGTGCTAAAGTAGTTGAATTATTTTGGTTATTTTGGTTCTTATCATATTGAGAATGTGTCGTAATGGTTATTTTCATTGTTGTATCCTCGTGAACTATTATGATGGATATTAGAAAAACATTTCTTGTTGTATTGGTTGCAATGACCGTCACATCTTTGTGGACTATTCTGATGTATGTGGAACATATTTTTCTTGTTTATGTGTGGCACTACTAGGATGGTACTATTACCTCTCTCCTAGAGGTTCACTTCCTTTTCCCCTCCGCAGTAAAATAACTTTGACACACATACAACCGAAGACTCACCACGCACACCCCCTTTCTTCTCGAAGGCACATTTGCACTCCTCTCCCATGTTGATAGTTAGAGTCGAGGAAAATCTGTAAGAATACATGAAAATTTGGCCAATACTCCATATGGGGCTCTTATTCCAATCAATGTGATGTCTAATTGGTACTTCACATAAGGGAGACCCTTGAATGTTTATATTTAGAAGACCTGCCTCTACTTCACCAATATTTCTTTCAGTTCGAAATTCTTGTGAAGGAGCAGTTGCACGAATTGGCTAGGAATTTTGAGCGACAGATGATCATGCCAGCGATGTATGCAAGCAGTTGGTTCATGACTGCTTTCTCCGTAGACTTACCATTTCCATTAGTTGTCCGGATTTGGGACGTTTTTCTCTTCAAGGGTATGAAGGCCGTTTTAGGATTGGGCCTGGCACTGCTCAAGTTATTTCATAACCATATGTTGAAGTTGCCTTTTCGCGATCTCTTAAAATTTCTGCGAGGGTTACCAGAGGAGGCTTTGGATGCGAATATATTGATTCCAATGGCCTGTTCGTTGACATTTGAGAGAAGGTTAAAAGAACTGGAGTTATATTATCTGGTAAGCCCTGATTAATCCAACTAATTATCTGGATGTCGATGAATAATCATCTACTTAGAAGGAAATGATGATGATGGATGGATCTTAATGAATCCAGATGGTGATCTGGTAAGAAACGAGCACTACATCAGTTTCATGAGAAAATAATTTTGGTAAATATTTGAAAAATATGAGAATGTATATATTTTGTGGAAATTCAAATAATAGTATTTTTAGCATAAAAAATGATAATTATATTAATCAAAATAATGCTAGTAAAAATTAACCTGATCTAAACGGAAAACTTTAAATTTTTAAACTCTTTTCTAGATTATGTTTAAAGGACTTATCAAAATTATTTTTAAAATTAATGAAATTAAAAATACAAAACAATGTTTATATTTCTTTACAATATTTCTCTAAATAATTAAATGAATTATAATTTAGCTTTTAGCCTCTTTTATAACTAACTTGACCCAAATCTAATCTTCCCTTTTAAAGTGAGCTCAATAAGCATGGGTGAAAGAAGACTGGTCATAATGACTTCTTATTTTAGAGATTATTTTCATTCCCACCTTTAAAAACGAATGAAGAGGTTCTCAACCTAGGAAATTTGGTTGATCATTCAAACCCAATGACATTCAAACTCAAATGTTTTGATTTATAATAAGATCATACATGTTAACGAAGATTAGCAAGGTGATGATTAGGAAGGAGGGTGTGAATCTTTAAAAAGAAAGTACAAATTCCAACCAATTTTAGAATGTATTTTTGGAAATTTAAAAGTTGAATTGCTATTTATATAATATCCTCGTTTCATTTGTTATTTTCAGTCTAATAAATAATGTTTAATTTTTACTAAGAATTATTGTCTACCATTATTTATGTGTTCTTTAAAAATTTAAGAAATACAAATAAAAATTTAATTGTACAAGTTTATTGCCAACTAAAATTTATGCAAATCTTTATCCCTTACTAGGGAATTAAAATTTTCATTTATATATCACTCCATTTTTTTCTGAAAACATAATTTTCACTTCAATAGAAAAAACATGTTGCTATATAAATTGGTTTTAATTAATACCACTCAAATATTGAGACTCGTTATAAGCCATCTTCATAATTTTCCTAGCAACTCTGCAGTATTCATCCTTTAGGATGTTTGTTATATGAGATATTCATTAAATTTTTATTTTTAAAAATGTTTACTTCCATAAATTTAGTAAAACCGAATATGATATTTGTTTATTAAATAATTTTATATTATTTTAAGTTATTTTTCACATTCATCCATAACAACTTTAATGGACTAGTTGTCTAACATCCACCTCTTTTATTGTTAAAATATGGGAGCCTAAACTTATAATCTGAAACTACCATCTCACATGTGGGCAAGTTGCACTTGGAGATTGTCCAAAGCAGAGATCGCTCTCCTCCATTAATACAAAGTAATCCTAATCTAGGGACACTTGTACAACAAATAAACAAACTCTATCCAATAATACAATATTCTCCATTAATTTCAACACCCCCCTTAATGGAGAAAGGGTTCACCTGTCCTCCTAACTTCTCCCTAAACATTTCAAGTTTAATTCTCCCAAGGACCTTGGTAAAAATATTTGTTGTAGTATCACAAGTATTACAATATTCAATAAAAGTTTCTTTAGATTGAATCTTCACTCTAACAATGTGAAAATGAATATCAATATGCTTTGCGTTTTTGTAAAACACAAGACTGTTTGCGAGCTTGATGGAGCTTTGGTTGTAACATCTGATTATTGTTGCATGTTTTTGTTCTTGTCCAACATCATGGAGAAGTATGCTCAATGAAATAGCCTCAGACATGGCTATGCACAGTGCCTGATACTCCGATTTTGCAGAAGACAAGGAAACAACACTTTGTTTCTTGATGCTCCAAGCAATTGCCTCGAACCCAATGTTGAAAGCATAACTTTTTATGGATCTCTTGTCAACCAGTTTCCTGCCCTGTCTGAATTTGAAAATTGTCAAATTAACATTAGAAGAATCAATGTACCTAATTCGAAAGTCAATGGTTCCTTGAAGGTATCTCAAGACACATTTTGCTGCTACCTAATGGTTCTCAAGAGGTTTTGATATGAATTGACTTAATATACTGATTGAGAGTGTTAAGTTTGGTGTAGTAGTAGTCAAATAAAGCGGACTCCCAACTAGCTATCTATGCAATGTGGCATTCACTTCTTTAGAATCATCTGAAGTTTAATATTCTACTGCAAAGGCACTTAGGTAACTTTGCATTGCTCCATTCAGAACTTTTTTAATAACCTTATGACATACTTCACTTGAGTGAGAAAAGTCTGCCCAAAGTCCCTCTTGACTTCCAAACCCAAACAATAGTGTAATTCACCGAACTCTTTCATTTCAAAAACATGTGAGATCTGCACTTTGATTTCTTTAATCAATACATCAACATTTCTTGTAATAATTAGATCATCTACATATAAAGAAATCAAAACAATTTTCCCCTTTTCATCAAACACAGTATACAAATTTGCGTCATTTTTTCTCCTCTTATAACTATGATGCAGGAAAAATGAATGAACTTTTTCATATCATGACTTCGGTGCTTTTTTTAAGCCATATAATGCTTTCGTTAATTTGTAGACTAAATGTTCCTTCCCTTCTTTGATAAACCCTCCAAGTTGTTTTAAATAAACCCCTTCTTTTGATTCTCCATTTAAAAATGCAGACTTCACATCTAGTTGGTGTAGACTCCACTGATGCTTTGTCACTAGAGATATCAACAATATACTAGTGTTTATCTGAGCTAAAAGAGAAAAGGTTTCCTCATAATAAATTCCTTATCTTTGTGAGTAACCTTTAGCTACCAACCTAACTTTGTATTTGTCTCCACTACCATCTAATTTAAATTTAGGTTTATATAACCACTTGAAACCTATAGGATCTTTCCCTTCCGACAATTCAACTAAATCCCAAGTTCTGTTCTTCAGTACTGACTCCTATTCCTCTTCCATGGTTGCCCTCCATTTATCATATTGGCTTTTTTCTTTATAATTTAAGGGCTCAATAACATTTCAAGTACTAGTTATAAGAGAATGGTCTCTATACCTTGCTGGTAATTGAGTCTACCTACCTGATTTCCTCAGTGGAAAACTAGCCTTACACCTATCTTGCTCACCCCCTAGCGGACTTGGCTTGCTAAATATATTTGGATCACTAGTTTCCTCCTTTTGCTGTTGTTGCACATGGTTTTCTTTAATTTCCTCATTGTTTTCCTCAATCAAAAAAGGAATGTGCCACCCCTCATAGCCCTTCTCTTTGTTTCCTTCATCAATATTCTCATGAAATATAGCATCTCTACTCGCGAACACCTTGTGAGTAGATGGATTAAATAGTTTGTATGCTTTAAAATAAGAGCAATACCATAGAAATATGCATTTTATCGCCTTCACATCTAGTTTCTTCCTATTCTCTTTAGGAACATGAGCAAACACATTTGAACCAAAAACTCTTAAATGACTAACTACATGCTTAAAACTATATAAAATCTCTAATGGAGTCTTAAGGTCGAGGTTCTTCATTAGACTCCTATTATTTAAGTAGACTATAGTATTAATGACTTATGCCCATAAACCATTAGATAGGTTCTTGCCTTTCAACATGTTGTGTGCACACTCCACTAGAGTTATGTTCTTCCTCTCTGCAACCCCATTCTGCAGTGGAGTGTGGGGTACTGTAAATTGCTGAAATATTCCATTGTCCCTGCAATATTTGATAAACTTAGCCAGCTTGTATTCTCCCCCTTGATCTGAGTGGAGAATTTTGATGACCTTCTTTGTTTGCTTTTCAATCGTACTTCTAAACCCTTTAAAATACTCAAATGTATGAATTTTCTTACTGAGAAAATATACCCATGTATATCTTGTACAATCATAAACAAATGCTAAGAAATTTTATGCTCCTCCTAATGATATTGTCTACATTGGTCCACATATATCAGTGTGCACAAGTTCTAGGATATCTCTCTTTCTTCTATTTAAACTTGAGAGAAAATCATCCTTGTGCATATTTTGAATTGCATATCCATCAAAATCAACATGTGAATTTTTTAAAACAGGGAGTCCATTCACCATAACTTTCTTTTGTAGCTGCACTAAATAAGGAAGAATGATGTATCTGAATATTTGATGCAAATATTCTCTCTTGTAATCATTGTTGAAGTCAAAGCTTGGTGTCACACATTTTTGATATTCAACTTGTACATGCCTCCAACTTGAATTCCAGATGAAATCCATTTTTGTTTATCCAACAAATCCTTAATGAAACAATAGGTTTTAAAAAACTCTACCTTTAGGTTCTGATCTGCAATCATTGGAACAAAGATTAAATTATTTTTAATTCCTAGTACATACATCACATTCTAAATTTCTCTAATATTTCCATCAGGAAAAATCACAATAATGTCTCCATGTCCTTTGATCTGGTAGGCTCTGTCATCACCAAGGCAGATATTAGCAGCATTGTTGGTTTCTTTAAGACTTTCAAACCAATGCCTTTTACCTGACATGTGAGTGGAATCTCCTGAATCCACAAACCATGTTTGGCATCATAAATTTCAATAGATAAAGAAGAATCAGACAAAAACAATTTGACTTCATGATTCTAGTCTTCATCAGCAAAGTGCCCTATGTGTTTTTTATGTTTGTGTGTGGCTTCATCAACCCTCTTTTTATAACAATTTTTAGCTAGGTGACCATATTTACCACAAAAGAAAACACTTGGTTCCTAAATATATTATGGTTGAAGACATGCCTTGAAGTGGCTTTCTTTGGGGTGTACCACTGCCTTTATGTCCTGTGATGGGTTTCCCTCTGAAAGGCATTTTTTTTTCCATCAATGCGAGATATGAATTATGGGTTTTTAGAGTCATCTACCTCTCTTTTTGTCTTGCATCAATATCCCTGTCAATTCTTTGAAATTGGGGGCTCTCTTCTTGGAATTCAAACCTATAATAAACATATGATAATAATCAATCATACCATTCATGGAAATCATGACAAGATCAATGGTTTCCACTTTCTATCCTATATTGCCCAACTTATCTCTAAGGTCTTTGATCAGAGAGATGAATGTAGTGACTAATTCATTCTTCTCCACTCTAACGGAGAGGATCTTTGTTGTCAAGAAAAATAAGTGATTTGTATTCTTTATCTCATGCAAATCCTTGAGAGTTACCCATATATCTTTTGTGTATTTGCGTTCTCGATGTGAGGGATAATACAATATTTCACTCATAATTTCAACAACACTTTTTTTTATTCTCCCTCTTCTCCCAATCCTAAATTGTTGCCGCTATTCCACCTCCTGCTGGAGTTCTCTTTATTTCATCTCAATTTGCAATCTTCTACACACTCTACACCTCAAGTAATGTCTGCAATTTGAATTTCCAACTTGAGTAATTCATCTCGTCGAGCTTGTTTCTCTCATTCGGGTATGCTTCCGCCAGATGATTATTCATTATGACTGGATCGATATATGGATCTACCACTAGATCCTCAATCTCCAATAGTAAAAAATACACAGGGCATCTAAAAAAAACAAGAAAAAAATCTTATCAACGAGGGCAATATCTAAGGTGGTCTCCAAGGCTCGGATGTGATACCATCATCAATAGGATCTATATAATGATCTCCCAAGCAATCCATATTGTCTCAACATCTATGATTGATAGAGATGGAAATATGAGTCGATTAACATGATCCACGATCCCACGACTAATCTAGGTCATGATCCACCTTGGTCGACCTAGCCAATCACAGTTACTCTATGCCAATGCATTTTTCAAGTATCAGACCCACTGTTTTATTGCACACTATGAAATATCACTCTAAGGAAAGATGATCAACGTGTTTTCACTCCAAAAACCCATGCTACTCCCTTCTTTAACCAATGTGGAAAATAGGGTGAAAACCTCCACTGTAACAACTTTACATAGAGAAAAAAAATCTCTCTAGCCATTAAGGCTCTAGTGCATCCAACCACCAAGGCTCTTGAATTAACCAGCAAATAAGTTTCCACTTTTGTCACTAAGGCCCTCGAACCTGCCACTAAGCCACTCCAACCACTAAGGCCCTCAAATATGCCACTAGGACAATCCAGCCACAAAGTCTCTCAAATCTGCCCTTAAGGCACACCATCCACAAACTCACTCAAATCAGCCATCCAGGCACACCATCTTTGGTACCATGTCAAAATATGGGAGCTTAAACTTATAATATGAAACTAACAGCTCACAGGTGAGCAAGCTTCACTTGGAGACTACCCAAAGCAGAGAACGCTCTCCTCCATTAATCATAAAATCAGAAATATATAAGTTACATTATTTTAGGGAGATTATAATTGAATCCTAGAAAATAGGAACTGATCCTAATTTAGGGATACTTGTACACCAAATAAGAAAACTCTCTCCAATAATACAATATTTTCAATTAATTTCAACATTTAATTCAAAGGAGGGTATATGAGTCAAGAGAGCTAAAATACAAAGGTGGATATTAGCTAGTGGCCAGATGTGCTCTATGAAATGGTGGTTTAAGGAAGCCGACTAACCAAATGAAATAGAAAAACTGAAGTCTTCTATTGGTGGTGTTCTATGAGTAGCCACCATCTTTGGAACTTGACTTCAAAAACATCCTATAATAATTTTGAATCTAGATAGAAGCTAAAATCTTTTAGAAAGTCAAAGTGTTACATGATGATGGTTTAAATATGACCATTAATTGATGAAGTGGGTAGGAAAACTAAGGTCTTCTACAGATGATGTCTTGTAGAGATAATGTCCTCATGCTCCTACATCTATATGTTCCTACACCTACATGCTCCTTATGTTAGATTATGTACTGATTCTTGATAAAAGTCTTTCTCAAATAGTAAAGGAGAATTGTTCTAAAAAAGAATGGATATATAATGTTTATTCTTTCTCTATAATTCATCTTTCTTGGAATTGTTACTCAAGTGAAGGAAACTCAATATTCTCCTACGCATGTTCTAAATATATTTGAATATCGATAAGAGTGACCTTGTTGGTTTTTATTATGTTATAAATAATAAATTGTATTATAGTGTTCAATAACTCTATTAATTTACCAAATTGATATTTTTAATAATTCAAGCTCAATAAAAATGAAGGTTGTCAACTTCAATTGCTAATACACCCATTAAAAATGTAATTCAGAAACTTAAAAAAAAAATATGCAAATTACAATAAAAAGATACTCTAAATCCAAACTGAAAAATAGTTTAAAAATTATTCCAAGCATGAAAACTTACATTCACTGGTATATGCTATGGGAATCCAATGGTTTCTCAAACAATGGTTGCAAATAGGGTAAGAACTCTACTATTATACCTCGGAATACTCTCTCAAATTATAACCTTAAGTGTTTGGAGTATGATCTCATTTCAATGATATGCCTAATTGTTCCTTGGAATGCAATAAATAAGTATGAGAGATGGAGCATGAATTGATGGCTGGAGATTTTGTGAGTTAGCCAAATGTCAATTAGAGTACATCAAAGGGAACCCAAAAATATCATACATGGAGGATGAATGAATGCAGGGAGCAATAATTCATTCGCTTTGGATGACAAACATAGGATCTCCATTAAGTTCCCCATGACAATCATCTTATTCTTCTTCAAAGGAAGAGAACCAAGGGGAGGATTAAGTTATTCTTCAGGAGGAGTTACAAGAGAATCACAATTCTATTAACCACACCAAATCAAATTCCAATGTTTATGTTTGAACTTTGAAGCAACCATCATAATTTATCCTAGCATGAAAATTCTGACAAGTTGTAACCTCCTGTGAGTTCTTCCCAACATAAACATTGAATTGTAGTAGTGATTTTTGGGCGTGGTAATCGAATGGAGCTCCTGGGCATTGAATTTTATGACATGGGATAAGAGTAATGATGATGGAATGTGCCCTTGAACTATCCAATGTACCCTTTCAGTGTCAAATGCACCCTTCAAGTTTAGGGTTGCATTTGGGTGTGTCCAAATTTGCTCCAAGATAGCTCGTTGGAAAGCCCTTCAGGTATAATTTCTAGATATGAATTCATGTTTTAATTTTGAGTTTATTTTCCCTATCAAAGTTCCAATCTCCTAAGACTAGTAAACAGACAACAACTAGGCCAAAAAAGAGGCAGAAAGGTGGTTTTTTATGGTCTTTTACTCTTTTGGTTAACCAATTTTCTTCCAACTGCTTAGAAAATGCACAGGGCACATTTCCTCATCACTCTAAATCCAAAAGTGTTGACCATTTGCTCATTGGATGCCCAAAAAATGAGTGCAATGCCAAAGGTGCTACGCATTTGACTGTTTCACTCTACTAAAAATACTTCAAAAAAAGAGAAAATCATAACTTGCAAAATTTGTTCAAAAATGGTCAAAATTGGTGGGCCGATAGCTAATCATATGTTTGAGGCATGGAGTGATGCCTACGCAAGAATATCTAGCCTCCTTTCATCCTCTTTCTTGGTCAAGGCTTCAATTTTTTAATGGGCTCTTTTGAGTTTGGCTCTTGCAATTTTGTTTCTCATGGCATAGTACTTCACCATCCTTCTCTGAATCTCAACATCCCTATTGGCCTTTTCTAAGAGGCTCTCAAGATGACCATTTACCCTCTTGAGCCAATGTTCCTGGTCCTCATTTACAATTTAGGCAAATTGCTCATTCAAGGTGAGCTCATTAGCTAGTTTTGCCTCCCTTTTCCTTTCTAGCTCCAAAGCTCTCTTTAGGCCTCTAGTCCTTGGCCTTCTTCTCAATACTTGTTCATCAAATTGTTCACCATACTATGCATATGCCTCATCAAGTAATGCCTTAGACTTTTCAGCCTCTCCCTTTTCTTTGATGAGCTGAATCCTCATAAGCTTACGTTTGACCTCAAATTGTCTGTTATCTTCTCCTTGATCACAATGGTTGTGTTCTCACTTTCATCATGTTAATTTGAGTCAACTAATTGAAAATCATGCTCTATCTCATGGAGGTCTTCCTGCTGTTGGATCTATGACTATAACCTTTTCCTTATCCCTTTGTACCTGCTTTATTGATGAAGATGGAAAGGCCCCTCCCACAATCAATGGGGAAAAGACTTTCCTATGCCCTCTCCGGTAGGTATGTGCCATGGTACCTAAACAAATGCTTTTAGGGTTACTTCTCTCACCATGATCAATATGATCTTGCCCATTACCTTCATCTCTACTAGGTGAATGAATAGGATCATGAAATGGTGATGATGGAGGTGATGGTGTGGCTAACTCATTAGATGAAGATGTATGATGTATGGGTTGAGGTGGAGGAATGAAGGTGGATTGCAGAGAAGATGAAGGTGCTTCTTGGCCATGTTGAATAAGTCGGACTATGTAAATCTCATTGGATATGAAAGTGTCCAATGCAATGTTAAGCTGATCAAGGTGTTGTAGGATTATCATCTTGATTAGAGAGTGGTGAATGATACTATGCATTTTATGATCATAATCCTTCCTTCGGGCAATGAATGACATCTTTTCAATGTCCCCATAAATATAGTAGGGAAAATTGAGCATTTTGACTGTTGTGAAATGCATTAGAAACCAAATATGGTAGGAATAGAGTCTAGAAAAACTACCCTAACATCTGAAGTACTTGATGATGATTTTAATCACTGGAATATCTATCTAGGGGGTAAGAGAAAGGAAAAATCCTCTTTCTCTCATTCTTGTAACTTGGTTTAAGATATGGCTCATAATAGAAATGATCCAATTTTCCTTCTTTAAACCATTTTCTACAATGTTTGGGATCCCAATGGTAGCCGATATGATAGCAGGAGATATAGTGAAGGTGACAGCAACAAGGGTCACCTAGTTGCCATTGATTTTGGTGATGAATAATCTGGTCAACTCACGATGATGCTAGAGCCTTTCCACTTTCTCACAAAACTCAAAACAACCCATATGTTTAAAGCTTGCCACAATCATGGGAGATTCCATGAGTTCTTTGGTGTTGGTTGGCTCATGTCTGAGGATTCTCCCTCCTTTCTTATATTTCCCCCTCTCTTTTCTTTCGTCCTCACTCTGACTTCTGTGCTCTTCTTCTACCATTATCTTTTGTTTTCAAAACCTTAGGGAGGTGGTAAAATAGATTGTGGATGCGAGAAATATGGAAAAATGTGAGGAGATTTGACGAGGAGGGAAAGGGGATGTGTGGTATGAGGGAGGTGATACAGGTCAGTCTTTAAGTTGTGGGAGTGACAATGAAATCTTAAGAAACATGATTTAAGAGTAAAAATATGTTACTAGGGTTTTGAGTTGAGTAATGGCAGCAAGTGAATATGAAATCCTATGTAGATCAACAATGGAGTGGAGGAGTGAATGTATTTCCAACCTAACTCATTTATTGGAGAATTTGATGACAATTTTCAAAGCTTGGAGAAAATGAAGGATGCTCTGGGCAATTTCTGGTCTTCCCAGACAAACACGCCCTTGAACTACAGGTGCACAACGCCATTAGAAAATGCACTAGTTTTTCTAGAAAACACTCAACAACGAGACCAAATGCACCCTTCCTTGTCTAAATGTGCCCTCTAGCCTTGTTTTGCTTAATTTGGCTAGAAATCTGAAAATCTTATTTTGCTAAGGAGGTTTAAAAAGGTAGGAGTGCAAATGAAGGTTGCATAGATGTCTTGAGAGCTTTTATACTTGAATGAGCTTTGATTTATGAGTTGCATACCCATTTTCCCCAATGGACCCTTTAGGCAAAGACAAATATTCTCTACCATATTCAAGGATCACCCCAACTTCCCTAGTCTTTCCAAACGCTTCATCTAAAAATCAATTGTAGATGAATGAGAAATACTACGATCATGGGCTACAAATTCGAAACAATTGCTTTGTTTCTTCTTTCATTGCATATTCCATGAATGAAACTAATTCTATTACATTCTCAAAATCATGTGTTGGAAAACCTTGTCATTACTCTTATCCACCATAGATGTTTGATTTAGATGGTTTGCCACCAAGTGTTCTCCAACTTTTTGTATCCTAAAGAAGATGTGTACTTCATCTAGGAGTTCGGATATATTAAAGGACTTAGGGCTCGAAACTGGTTCTCCTTCCATTTCATGGTACTTAAATTTATGATTTAATTTCCACTGCATCCTAACAAGGAATGGTATGTAATTCATTGATCGACAAGTGAGAATTGTTGTGTCATCTCCTTCAACAGGACACTGGTGATGTGAATATAGTGCAACAACTCTGGTTAACACCATAACTCCCACGAGTGTTACACATTCATCTGGTGTCTCACCATGATTCTTCTATTCACAGTCATCATGCATTCAAGGACAGTTAGAATGTATACTGACAAGGTTGCATATTAGCTGCTGGAGCATAATACTATGAATGAAAGTGGACACAAACAAAGACGAGGTGCTCCCCCATTGACATTCACATGATTCTTTTTCCCACTTCAATTCAATTACTAGCCCTGATGCTATTTTCTCATATGTTGCTACTATAAGCCAGAGTCAAAAAGTTATAGGAAAACAAAAGAAAACCACTGAGATAACTTTTTCCTAACTGGGCTAAGCTGATATATATTATATGATATGAACAATGCTTTTATTTTGATATGAGAAGAGAATTGTCCACTAGTGACAAGAACAAGTTTTTCTCCACAAACGAAAAGATCTTTTTTTTACCTATGCCAAAGCCACATTGGTTAAATTAATTACTAGATTCACTATTAGGATTCAAATTAAGACTATGCAAGTGTTGATAACCAACAAAAAAACATACACATGTTTACGACCATATTCGAGACTCAGGACTATGAAAGTGTTGAGTACCAATAGAAAAAGTACATAGGTTTTGGTAGAGAGGCAACAAGGCATAACATTGGAAAAAAGTAGAGGGAACACTTGCATTACTTGCCAAAGGGACAGGCTTTTGACAGGTCAAACAATGAGAATGTTAGACTAGCAGGGGAAAAGTACTGACATAATAATAGGAATAGGCAGGTTAGATGAGCACATAGATGGGCATGTTAGGTACATATATATCATGGTATACTTTTGGCAAGCAAAACAAATTTATCAAGACACATATAAAATGAGCACATAGATGGGTAGAACAAACCCAAGTTATCGTTGAATACTAAGCTCAGAATGGAAGAGTTCATAGGTGTTGAGCTAACAAGTTTTAATACCACTCTTTAACACACACACAAATAATAGATTAATTTGGGTTAATTGTGTGATACATATTACTCACAAAATATACATTTAAATATGTTATATATATGATGTTGGATTCAACTTTTAAGATTTCTTGGACTCCCCATGACTATTCACATTCCTTTACACCAATTAATATGGATTGGAAGAGTATTCATAAAATTGCTAGGCCTAAAATTCTAAATGTTCAAATTTCTTTTAAGAGTTAGTTCATTTATGAAATCTATTTGTTTTATGAATTATTCTTAACGTAGTTTAGTTTAATTTTTTTGGCTCACATTTTTTGTTCTTTTTCTCGAAATTTAACAAGGATGTTTTGGAATATTATTAAGATATGTTATTTAGACAACTTGATTTCCTAAATTTTTCTATAGTGTTGAATTTATTTATGCACTCAAAAACACATAATCTTTCCCAAAAAAATTCAACACATTCTAACTAGTAAAGACAAAATTTCAATAGTTAGACTACCCCATTATGTTTACATTTGATATTAATATGTGTAATGCTACTTTTATTTTAATAAAATCAATTTTGTTAATGATAATTATGGTGTATTGAGATAAACTTTAATATAATATTCTTATAAAATTCAATTAAATAATTTTTTTATTCTCCTCATTTTTTATTTTTTTTTAATTGACCAACTTGAAAATGAAATTTATGAGTTCGTTTTTAATTTTATAAGTTAACAATCTATGGATTTTAGTTTTATTACAAATATTTCGAAAGTTTAATTTAATATTTGTATATGTTGAACATTTTAAAAATAAAAAGAAAAAATCTCATCCTTTACTCTATTCCTCTAAAATATTTTAGAGATCCCTTGATGCTAAGGTATTTTAGTTATTCCCCCAACATAAAATTTCAGTATGAATACTTGTGATTTTTTTTAGGTCTTTACATATGTATTTTGTTTCATCCACTTTTGTGCTACAAACAAGTTTTCCTTCAATTGTTTGATAACCTTTTGTTATAGCATCGTCTCGTTCTAAACTATTTGAGCCTTTATTGTCCCTTTCAAAGGTGATGTGAGAAAAGAAGGATGATTTTGATAAAATTCGATAAATGAATACATTCTAATGAAGTGTGGAAGGATATGTTGTACCACCATTTTTCTAATGGAACCCTCTTGACCCATTGCGTATGTTTACTAGGTGCACAGAAATGTAGATATACTTCTAAAAATTTATTTACAACTGAGAATGGTAAGGTGAGATGTGAGCGAATTGAGTGTCCGAACAAGAAAAAAATTCAGTGCACAAATATCTAGTGAAAACTGGATCTCCATCACTTATAGTAACCTTTGGTGCTCCATCTAAATTTTGCATTGCTTCCATGAATTCTTTTTCCACTATGATTTATTTAAAAGGATGAGAAATATAGT
>APFE030349649.1:1028-20321 GCA_000404065.3 Pinus taeda | reverse complement strand
AACCTCAATCTCAATCTCAACCTTGGGTTCAAGGAATACAAAATCCTTATGGAATATTTTCTCAATACTATAAATATCATCCATCATATCATAATTATCCTCCCCCACAATTTCCACAACAAAATCAGCAACCACAACTTCAAAATCAGAACCCTCAACTTTCCCTACCATTTCCACAACAAAACCAAAATCCTCAACTCTTACTACCATTTCAACACAGACCAAATCAGCTACATGCACAACCATTACCAAACCACAACAATAAAAATCCTCAGAATACTTACATGGTGGAAGGACAACTATTTCCAACTTATGTGATCACTCCTCTAAATATCAATGTTGTTCAACTAAGATCTAGTAGGATATTAGAAAAGAAAAGGCCTTCTGTAGTTATTCAGGAACAAGACAATTCTAAGGAAGATTCTCTACAGCCCAATAGAAGTTTTGAAGGAACATCTTTCCAAAACCAAAATACTGAAAAAACAAAAACAAAAAGAACCAGTGAACTCAACTCCTATCATTGAGCAACTAGTATCTACTCTGCACCTCCTTTTCCTGAAAGATTACAAGTTGATAGAGGAGTAGAAAAGCAGATTATGTTGCCTAATTATGATTTTCTAGATGAATTGAAAATTGTCTGTATCAAAATCCCTTTGTTACAAGCCATTAAGGAGACTCCAATCCTAGCTAAAACAATAAAGGAGTTGAGCATAAAGAAACCATGAAGAAAAGCAAAGGAAACAAAAAGAATTCACCTGGTAGGAAAAATAGCAGATATAATGATGGGAAAATTTTCCATACAAAAATATGTAGATCCAGGAAGTCCAATTGTGAAAACACATATCAATGGAGTTGAAATTCCAAATACATTAATTGATTTAGGAGCAACTATAAACATCATGAGAAAACAGACCATGGAACAGCTCAAGCTTCCTAATATTATTTACACACGTACATTACTGCAATTAGTAGATAGATCTGTAATCAAACCAGATGGTGTGTTAGAATATATTTCAATATCCTTAGATTCTTGGGAATACCCTATTGATTTTATGATTTTAACCCCCAAGAACAATCTAGGAGGACATCCATTTATATTAGGAATACCCTGGCTGGCCACAGTTGATGCTTTCATTAGTTGTAGATCTGGTGACATGTATATTTCTAATGGGAATTCAACAAAGAAATTCACTCTATATCCTCAAGCAAGAACAATCACATAAATAGATGACAAAGAACGGATTGATGATTAAAATGACATCCAGTCTCCCTTTACTATTTTAGATATTAGTGAAGATAATCAAATCTTAAATACAATGGAAAATTTTGAATCATCTCCAGAATATGAATATGATCAATTCCAAGAAAAATCCAATATTGAATATTTTTCATCTAGGCAGATGTCTCTTTATTCTATGGAAGAATTCGGTAGCTCTACAATTGAAATCTTTCCAGGGAGAAAATTGATCATAAACAATAACTTGGAGAAATTACAACAAGAAAAGCTAATCAAAACATTACAACAACATTCTACTGCATATGCATGGGAATATACTGACATGAAAGGAATTAGTCCTAAGACTTGTATACGTCACATCTACATTGAGGAAAATTCTAAACCCATCGGACAACCTCAAAGAATGATGAATCCAAATCTTTGGGAAATTGTGAAAGAAGAGCTGAAAAAACTCTTGAATGTTAACTTCATTTACCCAATTTTAGAAAGCCATTGGATTTCCCCTTTAGTGATTGTAACTAAAAAGAATGGTAAATGGAGGGTGTGCAATGATTATCAAGAATTGAATCAAGCTACCCTTAAAGATCATTTTCCGTTACCCTTTATATATCCAGTGTTAGATATAATAGCAGGTAAGAAGTATTTCTCATTCTTGGATGGTTTTAGTGGTTATAATCAGATTCAGGGGGCACCTGAAGATCAAGATAAAACCAAATTTACTTATCCATGGGGAACCTATGCCTACCGAGTACTTCCTTTTGGATTATGTAATGTACCTGCAACATTCCAAAGAGCAGTACTAGGAATTTTTTCTGATCTAATACATGATTGTGTAGAGGTATATATGGATGACTTTATAGTCTATGGGAATATGTTTGAAGAAGCTTTAGAAAATTTGGAAAAAGTTCTTAAAATATGTAAGGAAGCAAACCTTTCACTAAGCCATGAAAAATATTTTATGATGTTTACATAAGGGATTGTTTTAGGACATCACATTTCAGGAGGTGGGATTAAAGTTGATAAATCTAAAGTTGAATTCATCTCTAAACTATCAATTCCAAATTTCCAAAAGGATGTTAGAATTTTTATAGGATTTACAGGATACTATAGATGATTTATAGAAAATTTCACTAAAATAGCATCTCCACTCTTCAAATTACTCACCAAGGATTGTGAATTCAATTGGAATCCTAATTGCCAATTAACATTTGAGACTTTAGAAACAAAAAATTCTAAAGCACCCATCTTGAGAGGTCCAAATTGGAAATACCTTTTCAAATTTCAACAGATGCTTCAGAAACAGCGCTAGGAGTTGTATTAGGACAAAAAGATTTGATTCCCTATGCCATCTACTATACAAGTAAGAATCTGACTCCCACTGAGTTAAATTATACTGTAACTGAAAATGAATTTTTAGTTGTTGTTCATGCCATCAACAAGTTAAGACATTACATAACAGGCTATGAAACCTTTGTTCATACGTATCACTCTGCAATTAGATACTTAATGAATAAACCTATTACTAATGGCAGAGTTACAAGATGGCTATTACTCTTGCAAGAATTCGATATTATTGTGCTAGATAGACCTGGAAAACAAAACACAGTTGTTGGTTTCTTGTCCAAAATTCAAAATATCAAAGATGACACTCCACTTGAAGTTAAGTTTCTTGATGAATATCTTTTTGCAGTTTCTACTCAGACCCCTTGGTTTGCAGATATTCTCAATTACTTAATCACAGGGAAATTGCCTTCACATTTGTTTCCTAGAGAGAAAAGAAAAATCATTCAAATAAGTGAAAGATACTCATGGATCACTAATGAATTGTATAAAACAGGTCCAGATCTCATGATCAGAAGATGTGTCAGGGAAGATGAAATGCCTGAGATTCTTAAGGCATGTCATGATGAACCATGTGGTGGACACTTTGCTAATAAGAGGACAGCCTATAAAATCCTTTATTTAGGATATTATTGGCCATACATCTTCAAATATGTCAAAGAATATGTTAGGAGGTGTGACAACTACCAAAGGGTAGGAAAACTTGCTTCTTCAAATGAAATGCTACTACAAATTCAGGTACTCATTGAGCCTTTTGAAAAATGGGCCTTGGATTTTGTTAGACCAATTAATCCCCCATTTAAGCAAAATAAGTATATATTGGTATGCATTGATTATGTCACTAAATGGGTAGAGGCTAAAGCATTACCTTTTGCTAATGAAAAATCTATAGTTGATTTTCTTTTTGAGGACATCTTCACTCATTTTGGTGTTCCAAGAGAAATTGTGACAGATCAGGGATCTCAATTTACATCTAAAATGGTGAAGAGTCTTGTGGAATATTACAAGATCAAAAATAGGAAATCTACCCCCTATCATCTACAAGTAAATGGTCAAGTTGAATCTACAAATAAGGTGATTGAAGGAATTCTCACTAAGACTGTGCATCTACATAGAAGAGATTGGGCAGAAAGGCTTCCTGAAGCCTTATGGGCTTATAGAACTACATGGAGGAACACAACGGGACATACACCCTATGAACTTATGGGAAACATGTCTTGTTCCCTATAGAGTTTCAAATCAAAACCTTCAAGCTGGCAGTCCAATTGGGACTAGATTTATCAGAGGCATAGAAACATAGATTGGAGAAACTCAATGAGCTTGATGAAATCAAGCAAGATGCAGTTCAAAGAACCAGTATAGTCCAACAACGGAGGGATAAATGGCATGATAAATATATCAAGGAGAAGAAGTTTCAAGCAGGAGATTGGGCACTATTGTTTGATTCAAAGTTCAAAGATTTTCAAGGGAAGTCTCAAACATAGGAAATCTACCCCCTATCATCTACAAGTAAATGGTCAAGTTGAATCTACAAATAAGGTGATTGAAGGAATTCTCACTAAAACTATGCATCTACATAGAAGAGATTGGGCAGAAAGGCTTCCTGAAGCCTTGTGGGCTTATAGAACTACATGGAGGAACACAACGGGACATACACCCTATGAACTTGTTTATGAGAAACAAGTCTTGTTCCATATAGTGTTTCAAATCAAAACCTTCAAGATGGCAGTCCGATTGGGACTGGATTTATCAGAGACATAGAAACATAGATTGGAGAAACTCAATGAGCTTGATGAAATCAGGCAAGATGCAGTTCAAAGAACCAGTGTAGTCCAGCAATAGAGGGATAAATGGAATGATAAATATATCAAGGAGAAGAAGTTTCAAGCAGGAGATTGAGCATTGTTGTTCGATTCAAAGTTCAAAGATTTTCAAGGAAGTTTCAAACTCATTGGCTTGGGCCATATGAGATTGAAGAAGTATTTAATAATGGAGCAGTAAGGATAAGGACAATAGATGAAAGAAAAATACCTCTTATTGTGAATGGTCATCGATTGAAGATATACCAGAAACCAATTTCAAGACACGAGTTCCTTAATACTTTCCAGAATAACTCTAAAATGAAGCTAGTGAAGAAGAATCCTTCTTCTCCACTAACTTATCCTTTTTATTTCCTAAAAAAAATGATGATGAAAAAATAAATAATAAAAAAAAAAAATAAAAAAATAAAAATTGTATGAGGTTGAAAACCAATCATTGATTGGCATACTTATACAAAAAATACAGGGTGAAAATCAAAGATTTCTGACATCCTATATTTTCCATTTGCTTTCTGTAATAAGTAGTGACAAAAAGCTACATTCATTTGCAGTTTAGATTCTGCAAATTCATAGTCTCATTCCATCTCATTCTGTTTTCATTTTATTTTACAGTTCCATTTCATCTCATTGTCATATTTCATTTACATTTTATTTTTTACAGTCTTTACTCCATTTCACCCTATTTCCCATTTTATCTTACATCTCATTCCATCTCACTGTCATAACCCATTTCCATTTCATTTTTACACTCATACTCCATAGCCATACTTCATTTTTCCTTCTTTTCACATTCTGCAGTTGATTCCTATCTGCAGCTAATCTGATTCTACAATTACAATTTACTTATCAGCTCTGGCACAATTGTACAGCTCACAAGTAAATCATGAATGCAGGAAATTGAAGAATAAAGTTTTGGAGACCAACCATGCTAAAGTACCAATGGATCAACACCAAAGGAGTTATCAAACAAAAGGTTAAGTTCTAAAGGTAAAATGCAAAATTTATTTCAAATAGCAAGTTAAAAACATAAGTCATGTATAATATGAATAATCGTATGTCTCCTTAACAAGTCATCATTTGATTTGACTGCCACTCACTATACCACATCTCCACCACATCTTCCATACTCAGTACCAAATGGTCCATAATAATTTCATCATACCACATCCCCGCTACACTCTCCATACTCTGTACCTAAACAATCCCTAATAACTCCATCTATTAATGGTCAAGACTACGATGTGACAAACATATACACGCCTCTCCAAACCCTCACCGTCTACTTATTCCACACAAACCCGTAGTTCTTTTTCACCATACCCACAGTCAGTCCATTTCATAGACCGAGAGAGTAATTCTGAAGGTTAAGAAATTTTGCAAAACAGAAGCCATGGGACTCATTGTCAAAGCAAAATATATGGAGGGATTCCCACAACTCAAGGAGATGCTGCAAAAGGCTAGATGGCTCAATTTCATTGAAAAATATTAATGGCTTCCACAAAGAGATCACAAAATCTTTTGTTAGATCATTCGATGGTATAGAAGTATAAATTGGAGACATTAAGTTTGCAGTAAAAGAATCCTACATAGCAGAGGCTACAGAACTTCCAAGACATGGTGAGAGATGGTTCAAAAACAAGGAATTCCACAGTGAATCATGGAAAGTAATCCTCATAAACCTAGGTATGGATGTCTCTGTGTTTAGAAAAGGAATTCCTATTTCAACACTTAAAAATAAATGGAGAAGCATGCTTTTGATATTACAAAAATTCATTACCTGTGAGGGGAGATTCCAGTGCGTGTATGTCTATCATATATGCTTATTGATGAAATTTATAGAAAATGGAGACATCAACCTTCGTTTGTTCTTGCTAAACGGTTTAAGAAAGATGGCTTCAAATGTACAGAAGAAAATAGAATTCATAGACACAACCATGTACCATCATTGGTTGGTAAAAATACTGGTTGAGTTTCATTTGAAAAGAATAGGAGATACTTGGGAAAATTTCCTGATAAGAAACTATTTCCAAGAGGCACCAGAGTCACCTGAATAGGGTAATGTTAGAAGGAGTAGGAGAAAGAAGATCGGTATAACCATTCAAAGAAAAAACCTGAGTCCTCCACATAAAAAAAATGATGAAGAGCTAGTCACTGAAAAATTGATAGAGATCAGGGAGCAGATCAAGCAAAAAGGGAAGATGAAAAAGAAAGCTGGTGGAATTACGGGAAACAAACTTGAATCTTCATTACAACAAGATGATGAACAATTAATCTCTGAAAAATTGATAGAGATTAGGAAACAAATCAAGAGAAAATAAAAAATAAGAAAGGAGAAAAAGGGTACAAAGGAGGAGAACATAAGCCCTCTACAACTTAGAAGGAGCTCTAGACTCCGAGGTATGGTAAAGAATGTATCATCAAAGGGAAAAAAGTTCATAAATCTAGAAGAAGAAACCCTAGTACCATCTCTTGATAATGTTCCATTTACACACAATCCTCAAAATTCTCCTGAACAGTATTTCGAAGGCAGCCCCACCAGAGGATCTCCAAGCATAGACCCAGTGCAGAAACAAATATATTATTATATAGAATCACGGAGAATAAAAGTGCGTCAATGGATCCAAAATTCTCAGCCAATCCAGAACCCTCTGTCAATCCACAAGAACCTCTAACTGACTCTCTCAAACAAGAAATCTATGAGTTAGAGATATTGAATAGACATATCAAGAAAGAAAATGAAACCCTCAGGGAACAAAGTAAATTGGATAAAGATATTCATGATAATGCAATATTGCACCTAGGGATATGGTACAAGAAGAATAGGAATTTGAAGAGGAAGAATAGAAGATTGAACAAAACAATCATCAACCTTAGATACAGGCTTCATATGAAGAAACCCACAATGGTAGTCACTTCAAAGAGGAGCAAAAAAAGAAAATTAGATGTACTAGTAGAAGTGTCTCAGAAAATGTAATAGGAAAGAAGAATTCACATTTTTGGCAAATTGCATGGGGAATGCAATGATTTTGCAGTGGGGGTATGTTGAACCTCAGAATTACCTTCTCCTTGACAAATTTTCTCACTTCTTTCCCTTGTTTTTCTATAAGAATACAGATCCCCATCAATGATAAATGATGGATTTTGTCTTAGGGAGGGCATTAAATGATTGACATGTTATATTTTTATGTTTTTTATATTTGAATAAGTTTTTGCAAATTAGCTACAGAACGCAACCTATGTTCAAAATAATACTGGGGGGGGGGGTGGTGAATCAATATTAGCAAGTCAATAATATTTCATTTTCATATTCAAATTCATATATGCTACTTCAGTTAATGAAACTTGCATGTATACGAAATTGTATGTAAGGAAACTAGAGTATACCCTGTAAAATTATAATTTAGTTAGTTCTTCATATGTTGATCTTTAATCTGTGCATCGGAACCATATAAACAGTAACCAGGAGTAGTAAAACATAATAGATAATCACACACATGAACACAAGATATAAGGTGGAAACCCAATGTGGGTGAAAACCACCTACTGCGATCGTCTCTATCTTCCTTTTAATAAGAAACTTATTTTTACAAGTTTTGTACTAGTGTAATCTTATACCAGTACACAGGCTTCTACTTGCAGAAGGCTACAATCTTCTCTCGTTCTCCAACTTCTCCTGGAAGGGAGCTACAACCCCCTAGCTCTTGTACTAGCTGATGTGTTTACTAGTACGTAGGTGCTGGCCTACAGAAGGCTACAACCTTATCTTTACTTCCAGGGACCATATTTCATAAATTTTTAGGCAGTATCCATCAATAACATCAATCAAACATCAAATATATCTGCATCAAACAATTTCCTTTGTACCAACCAAAATTGAATCAAACAATCACTTCTAAGAATACTGTAACCAGAATACAGTAACAGTAACCAGAACCCAAGCCAGAACCCAGAACACTACAATAGCAAACAGAAGTAGCTAAAGCATATTTTATGAGGTATATGCTACTTCAATGTGTCTAACCTGCGTGCACACACACTTTTATGAAGGCAAACCTGCATATATGATATTTTGAAATGTTGAACCAGCCTGTATACGCGCCTTTGCTATAGTGAACCTGCATACAAATCTGTAAATGATGATTTAACTTTTACAACTATTCAGACATCAGTTATACCCAGATCATCATTTTTACAGATTATGACATGTGTCAATTATTCAGATAAAAGATCAAAGCCACACAAAGACACTTCACTTCAAGCCTTAATATCTTGACCCATTAATATAACTTATCCTTCGTCAAGCGCTCAGGTTCATCCTTGATTAAGATCCAGCTGTGCACTATAACCAAATGATCTGTATTCTAGATCTTTCTCTTCATTAGATATTCAATGCTTGAGTGCCTTTGCCTAATGACCTTCTCCTCCTTTTATAGTCTTAGGCCTTACTTAATACCATGGACCAAAACCACTTAGAACCAATACCTTGGACCAAATACCTAGGGTCAGCACTTCGGACAAGATACCTTGGACCAATACCATGGTCTAAATACCACAGACCAAAACTAAGTTTTCCAACATGTACATGCCTTTCCTTTCGTGAAAGTGTGTGTGTACGCTATATGTGCCTTTTGGTCTGCAAACCCACGTGTATACGCAGCTTGGTCAATGGAGAACTTGCGTATACCTCTCTTTCTTCATTTTGTGCATCTCAACTATGATCTGTCATCTGAGTGAGTTGCCATCAAGGAAAACACCTGTGTCATAGTGCCAAATCTCTGTCATACTGCCAACAATCTCCCCCTTTGGACTTGATGGCAACCCCAAGTCACTCTCCCCCTTTGTCATCAAGGGCAAAGGGTATACTCCCCCTAAGTACATGCTGAATTCTCTGATATGCTGAAGTGTGTTGATTGAGCTCCATACATACATCATAAATGACCTTCCTATCACCAATGACTCATACATACATCCATCTCCCAACCAAATGAGGATATACCAAGTTTGACTCATCCACCCAACCAAGTGGGTATATACCAAATGTTTATACATGTCAGAGAATTACATCATCCATCCCATGCATGGTGGGGAAACAAAATAGGTCATATCATGACCTTGACAATAAAAGATATGCATGACATAGAGACCAAATATCTAAAACAAGACTATGATAGGTATTAGCAACTATCATCAACAACATTTGTCAATCGCCATCCAGACTAGTAATCAGGATCTCCCCCTGAACCTGTTCCACCTAAATAAAAAACAACTGTGAATTTGTACCAAGATCTTCTAAGATAATGCCAATAATGCATTACTATAAGTATATGCTCCCCCTGAACCTATGCCAAATGATCATTCTCAAACCCATATCAGACACCTTTCATCCACTGTTTTTCTTCAAACCAACATATACACGACTGTATCCATAGCAACCGGCGTATGTACACGGATACACTTCATGAAACTCGCGTACAACCAATTTTCTCTAAAATAGATAAGTTTTAACAACAAGATGATGCATCAGCTACTCCCAACTTCTATCTGAGATATTCAAATGTCTCTCTAGGCAGTGGTTTGGTGAATATATCAACAACCTATTTTTTGGAAGGAACATTCTCCAATTTGACCTTTTTTTCAAGCACTTGTTCACGTAGAAAATGATATTTGATGGGTGTGTGCTTGGTCTTGGAATGCATGACTGGATTCTTTGAAATACTGATTGCACTTGTATTATCACATAGAATGGAGATGGGTGGAGTACATGTGATCTGAATGTCTTGCAATGTTTGCATCATCTAAAGGAGTTGTGTGCAGCATGATGCAGCAGCCACATATTCTGCTTCAGCTATAGATAATGCAATTGAACTTTGTTTCTTGCTGAACCAAGACACTAATCTAGAACCCATATAAAATGCACCACCACTAGTGCTTTTTCTATCATCCACGCTTCCTACGCAATCTGCATCTGTATATGCATGAAGTGTAAGATCTGTATCCCTAGGATAACATAAACCAAAATTTTGAGTTCCTTGAAGATATTTGAAGATCCTTTTGACTGCCTGAAGGTGTGATTCCTTTGGATTTGCTTGGAATCTTCCAACTATTCCTACTGCATGCGTGATGTCTGCTTGGGTACCTGTTAGACAAAGAAAATTGCCAATCATGGATCTGTAGGTTGGTTGATTTACTGTTGTTGATTCATCATTTGAGCTGTGACTACATCCTATTACCATGGGGGTACATACTGGTTTAGAATCTTCCATGCCGTATTTTTTCAAGATTTGCTTGAGATACTTGGTTTGTGATAGAAAAGTACCATCTTTATTTTGTTGAACTTGTAGGCTGAGGAAATATGTGAGCTCACCAAGCAGGGACATTTCAAATTCTTGCTGCATTACCAAAGCAAAGTTTTGACTCATGGCTTCTTCATTGCTACCAAAAATGATATCATCAACATACACAACAAGTATTAGCAAGTTATCATTATCAATCTTTGTATATAGATTGCTATTAGCTGATCCTTTTGAAAAACCTTTTTGATGGAGGTATTTGTCAAGACGGTAATACCAGGCCCTTGGAGCTTGTTTTATACCATAGAGAGCCTTTTTGAGTCGGCATACAAGTTTTGGATCATTTCCAAGGATGAATCCGTCTAGTTGCTCAATATATTCTTCTTCTTCTAAGTCTCCATTAAGAAAGGTAGATTTTACATCCATTTGGTATACTTTGAATTTCTGAAAACTATAAAGAGCAAGGAACATTCTTATGGCTTAAATTCTAGCAATAGGTGCAAAAGTTTCTTCAAAATCTATACCTTCTTGTTGAGCATATCCTTTACAAACAAGTCTAGCCTTGTTTCTGGTAACTTCACCATTTTCATTCATCTTTTTGTTTAATATCCATTTGGTTCCTATGATATTCTTATCATGAGGCCTAGGAACTAATTCCCAAGTATTATTATTTTCAATTTGCCCAAGTTCTTCATTCATGGCCTTGACCCAACATTCATCTTTACATGCTTCATTTACATTTTGAGGTTCAATAGAGGAAAGCAATGCTAGATAGCTTGAAGCTTCTGTAATAGTTCTTCTTGTCTGCACACCTACCTCTTTCTGTCCCAAAATTTGAGTCTCTGGATAATTTTTCTAAACATACCTAGATGGAGTCTTTTCTTCTGCCGTTATTTGTTCTTCTGGTGCTTCATTGGTTTCTTCTTCTTCAAAATTAGTCTGATTTGATGTGGAAGGATAATCCTCATCTTCTCCACAATCTTCAGTTTTTACCTGCTTTGGATTTTTGCCTGCTTCATCAACCACAACATCAATACTTTCAATAATTTTCCCAAGTCTTTTATTATAACACTTATATCCTTTACTTCGGGAAGAGTAACCAAGGAGAATGCTTTCATCTGCTTTGGGTTCAAACTTGCCAAGTTTTTCATCAGTCCTTTTGATGTAACATTTGCTTCCAAAAACTTTGAAGTATTTTACGGTAGGAGTCTTACCATACCAAAGTTCATGTGGAGTTTGAGTGTTGTTTACTCAAACATTTGCGTTGTTGAGAATAATGACGACAAAAAATGTAGCTTCACCCCAGAAGGTTGCAGGAGTCCCAGACTCATCTAGCATGGCACGAGCCATTTGTTGAATAGTTATGTTCATCCTTTCTACCACTCCATTTTGCTAAGGAGTCCTTGCAGTGGAGAATTCTCTTTTTATTCCATGTTCTTCACAAAAGTCAAAGAATTCATTCAAGGTAAATTCCCCTCCTTGATAAGATCTAAGGCATTTGATTTTGCGATCTGATTCATTTTCAACCAAAGCTTTGAAAGCTTTGAACTTTTAAAATGCTTCATCTTTACGCTTTGAAAGTCCTATTCCAACACATTTTGGAAAAATCGTCAATGAATAATATAAAGTATTCTTCTCCACGAGGTGAATTTTTCCTTGATGGACCACATAAATTAGTATGAACAAGTTCAAGAGGCTTTCTAGCTGATCCTTCCTTCTTTGGGAAATGTGCTCTGGTTTGCTTACCAAATTGACATGATTTGCATATTGTATTTTCTGGAATGTTGATATCAGGAAGATCATGAACAACCTGGAATTTAAATGCTTTCCTTATTTGAGGGAAGCTTAGATGCCCCAATCTTATGTGCCATAGCTAGTGTTCATCATTTTTTCTTAGATACCGTTGTTGTTGTCCTCCCTTGAGTATGTATAAATTATTTGGATTTCTTATGCCTTTGATCATGGTTTCTCCTGTATCAAGCTCACGAACAACACATCCATTTGATTGAAATACTACTTCATTTTCTTGATCACACATTCAACTAACACTTAATAGGTTATGCTTTAGACCATCAACATACATAACATTCCCAACTTTAACCTTTTCTTTCAAGAGAACAAAACCTTTACCTTTTATGACAGCAAGAGTGTCATTTCCAAATGAGACTTTCTTTTTCTTTTCTAAGGCATTATATGACTAAAGTTTTTCTTTATCACCTGTCATGTGTTTCAAGCATCCACTATCGATGTACCATTGATTTTCTTGTCCTTCTACATACAAGGCTATACCACATATTTCTACTTGCAGTACTTTCTTTCTCCATGTTTTGGGACCCAATGAAGTTTGCTCCTTTTGAGATGTTTGCCGAAATTTACTCCTGCATTCAGAATCTTCATGGCCGAAGTTGTTACAGATACAACATTCTATTTCATTTTCAAGAGGATAAAAGTTATTGTAGGTCCTTTTCATGATCCCGGTCACATTCCTTTGATTTCGTGCTTCTCTAGTCATGATGGTCTTGTAAGCAACACATTGAGCAGCTTTATGTCCAAAGTTATGACATGAAAAACATTGGCCATTAAACAAGTTCCTGCAATTTTCGAATCTACTGACCCGATGATTTATTCTTGAAACAAACTGAGTATGATTACCTAAGGTTGGTTGTAGCTTCTATTCATCCTTAAAGTAGATTGAACCCGATTTACCTGGTGATCTGCTTTATGCCTTTGCTGATGATTGTCAAATTGTTCACTTCTCTTTGCTACATCAAGATAGCTTTTAATGGAGGTTGACAGCTTCTGTGCTTGAGATGCTTCTTCAGTATATCCAAGACATGTCTTTATCAGAGGAGAGTGCTGCACTTTGATAATTTCATCTAAAGTTTCTGATCCTTTAGCAAATCTGAGATTGAGAGCTTTTGTTTTCTCAATATCTTTTCTTAGACCCACAATTTCACATTCTAGTTTTTCATTGTGTTTTTCTCTTTCAGCAAGTTGGAATGTCAGAGTATCTGTAATCATATTCTTTTCTTCTAAATAGATTTTGAGTTTAGAGATTTCTTCATAAAGGTGATCTTCACCTAAAGCATCCAAGAAATCATCATCTTCAAAAGCCATAAGAAGTCTATAGTCATTACTATTTTTTGTTTTCTATTCCATTTTACTAATTCCTTACCTTTATCAAGCTTTTCTTTATGAGGACATTTGGCTGCATAATGACCGAGTCTTCCACAAGCAAAACATTTGAGAGGTAGTTTACCTCTGAATCTTCCAGAACCTCATTGAAGGTTCTTGACAAAGTTTTCTTCTTCCTCTCCTTCTGAAATATGTCCTGGTTCATTGAGCTCTTCTCTTTTTGAAGCTTTAAATGCAGCTTCTCTCATATCTGATGGACCTCCTTTTCTCATTTCGAAAGAAGTTAAGATTCTGTGCAACTGTGTCATAGTGATACTCTGAAGATCTTGCTTTTCTTCTATGGCAGAAACTTTTGATTCAAACTTAGTAGACAAGGATCTTAAAACCTTTTCAACTAATGTAACTTCATTTATCTCTTCACCCAAGTTTTTCATGCAATTAACAATATCATCTATACGTAGGAAGTAATTAGCTATACTTTCATCATTGTGCATTTTGAGAGTTTCATATTGAACTCTGAGAGATTGTAGTTTTTCACATTTTACCTGATTGTCTCCTTCATAGCTTAGAACGATCTTGTCCCATATTTCTTGGCAGTTTTGAGCTGCATAATCTTGACAAATTCTGATTTGACAGACTCCCCAATAATGTATTGACAGCCTTGGCATTGGTTTCATATTGCTTTTTACCTGTCATATCTATAGGAATTGATGATGGAAATGTATATACTCCTTCCACAATTTCCCAAACATCTATTCCAAGAGATTGAAGATAGGTTGTGGTTCTTACCTTCCAATAAACGAAGTTTCTCCCATCAAAGATTGGTGATCTAATGGATCCCTCTCTTTCGTAGTTACTCATGATGATAGATCTTCCATCAAGCGATCAAGCTTCTTCTGAAGGACCTGCTCTGATACCAATTGTTGGAAATAACAATGAGAGGGGGGGTGAATCAATATTATCAACTCAATAATATTTCATTTTCATATTCAAATTCATATGCGATACTTAAGTTAATGAAACTTGCATGTATATGCAACTATATGTAAGGCAACTAGCATATACCCTATAAACTTATAATTTAGTTAATTCTTCATATGTTGATCTTTAATCTGTGCATTAGAACCATATAAACAATAACCAAGAGCAGTAAAAACAGAACAGATAATCACACACATGGACACAAGATATAAGGTGGAAACCCAATGTGGGTGAAAACCACCTGCTGCAATTGTCTTTATCTTCCTTTTAATAAGAAACTTCTTTTTACAATTTTTGTACTAGTGCAGTCTTATACCAGTATGCAGGCTTCTACCTACAGAAGGCTACAACCTTCTCTCGTTCTCCAGCTTCTCCTGGAAGGGAGCTACAACCCCCTAGCTCTTGTACTAGCTGATGTGTTTACTAGTACGTAGGTGCTGGCCTATAGAAGGCTACAACCTTCTCTTTTCTTCCAAGGACCACGTTTCATACATTTTCAGATTGGATCCATCAATAACATCAATCAAACATCAAATATATCTGCATCAACCAATTTCCTTTGTACCAACCAAAACTGAATCAAAAAATCACTTCTCAGAATACTGTAACCAAAATACAATAACAGTAACCAAAACCCAAGCCAGAACCTAAAACACTGCAACAACAAACAGAAGTAGCTAAAGCATATTTTATGAGGTATACACTACTTCAATGTGTCTAACCTACGTGCATACGCACTTTCATCAAGGCAAACCTGCATATACGTTGTTTTGAAATGCTAAACCAGCGTATATACACGCCTTCGCTATAGTGAACCTGTGTTTAGATCTATAAATGATGATTTAACCTTTACAACTATTCAGACATCAGTTATACCCGGGTCATCATGTTTACAGATTATGACATGCGCCAGTTATTCAGATAAAAGATCAAAGCCACACAAAGATACTTCACTTCAAGCCTTAAGATCTTGACCCATTAATAGAACTTATCCTTCATCAATCACTCAGGTTCATCCTTGATTCAGATCCAGCTGTGCACCATAATCCAATGACCTGTATTCTAGATCTTTCTCTTCGTTAGATATTCAATGCTTGCGTGCCTTTACCTAATGATCTTCCCCTCCCTTATAGTCTTAGGCCTTACTCAATACCATGGACCAAAACCACTTAGAACCAATACCTTGGACCAAAGGGTCAACACTTCGGACAAGATACCTTGGACCAATACCATGGATCAAAATACCATGGTCTAAATACCACAGACCAAAACTAAGTTTTCCAACATGTAAGTGCCTTTCCTTTAGTGAAAGTGTGTGTGTACGCTATACGTGCCTTTTGGTCTGCGCGCCTGCGTGTATACGCGGCTTGGTCAATGGAGAACCTTTGTATACCTCACTTTCTTCATTCTATGAGTCTGAACTGTGATCTGTCATCTGAGTGAGTTGCCATCAAGGACAACACCTATGTCATAGTGCCAAATCTATTTCATACTGCCAACAACCTATTATGCAACTAACTGTGTATTCCATAACTACTTCCATGGTCTGGCAGGTTCCAGGTGTCAAACAAAGAAACCAGCCACATGGGCATCTCTGGAATTGGCTCCACATGAATTCTATCCTAGTCACTCAACCCAGATCGATAAGAAAGCAAGCTCAAGGCCATATTCAAAGGTGGAGTCAAACATATGAAACCCGGAAGCAATAGGACTCTTTGTCTACCCTTTCATGGTTAATTAACAAATCCAACAATTCTGTTGCAACATTAACTTGGATCAGCCACTTGTGTTAACAGTTCTTTGCAAACATCTCGCTCGAATTCAAGTCACCTATAGCTGATCAAACATTTATGCAATCCTGTTGTGATACATGTAGACCACCTGTAGCTAATTTTCCTCAAAGACAGTTATGAATATTTTCTTTTAAATACTGGTTGTACAGAACCGAGAGGGGTTCAAAGTTTTTGATGTATTAAGTTCAGACTTTCAACTCTGTATTTTTGGACTTTGTTCCTGTTTATAATATAAAGTCGTATGTTGACTAGTGATCATTTGAAAAAGCATTTTCAATTAGTTAGCAGCTCAACCCAGTCAGTTGTAGAGGGCCCCAGCACTGAAGGAGGTTTTCCTTTCATTTGTTTCCTGTTCAATTTTAATTTCAACATTTGATTTTAGCAGTATTTCTAACTTAGGTTGGTTTCTTGTAGTTTGATTTCTTTTAGTTTTGATCAGTAGCATAATGTTAGAACTCAACTGTTCAGTCTTGTTTCTCCAACCCATTTCAAGGAACCAACTTTGTTTCTAAACAGAGTAAGGTTGAAAGTAATGAGGATGCATTGTTGACTAGTTTACTCACTGTTTTTGTTATTTATTTTCTAGTTCATATTGTCAATGCACTGTGTTAATGAATTTTTTGATCACCATTTCAAGTTGATACCCATCCTAAACTAAATGGTTAAACATTCACTTTACACAATGGTTGAAAACACTCAGTTACCTTCTGCATGTTTTATTTTGTTCTCTAGATCATAAAGTACAAAAAGTTGCTTGTATTCCATCTCAAGAAGGTTATCTTTCAAAATTGAAAGTTAGAGTAACTAGAAGTACTTCAGTTAATTTCATTCTCTGTATTTATTTCAACATGCCTTACAACTTTACCTTTTAATTTTAAGAATTAGATTCATTACTTAGGATTAATGACATGATAGGACAAATGCTCTATTTTTCCTTCTTTTAACTTAGATTTTGACTAGTTTTAAGATCTTGGTTCACCTTTAGGAAGTTTAGATTCAGTTTCTCATAGTTCGGATTGTACATCATTAGGAATAAAAGAATAGAAACCCCCAAAACAATATAAAAATACAAAACAACAAAGTAGGAACGGTTAACTAAGCACATATAGTGCACTACACTTCATCAACTTACAAACCTCGGTTGATAATTCATGCAAGAAATTTAGGACACTAAATTGAATAAACACAGATGAAGAGAATAAAGGATATTTTGAAGAAGATCTCCTCACTAAACTTATGGCTACCATGGAAGGGATTAACAATTTGAAAAAGGAAAATGAGGAACTTAAGAAGAAAGCGCAAGTTGGTGACAAAGACAAGACAAGGAAGGAAGTTGACCTTGTCAAGATTCAAGTACAAGAAAGAGATGAGGAGCTCGCCAAGACTAAGGAAGAGTTTCATCAAAACAAGAGAAAGCATGATGAAGAAATCATATCCATGACTGTTGGGTTGTGTTATATTCTTTCCATGACTAGCCCACATAGTTAACTAGGGGCTAGAGGGAGGGCATAGCCCCCCTTTCATTGCGCTGATTGCATAGCAGGGAGGGTCACAGGGGGTTTGAGGGGTGAAGGTAACCCCCCTCTATGGGGTCTGGGGCAGCGCCCTGGAAAATTTTATTTTTTGGAACCTATGTTAGGTTGGGAAGACCTACCTATGGTTTTGTGCATGATTTTCGCACATGGTTTTGGATGTGATGGTTTTCGATCCATGGTTTTGGATGCGATGCTTTTTGGTCCATCGTATTGGATGCTTCAACATGTATAAATATGTATTGTAACATTGAAAGGAACATAATGAAAAAAAAGTTGGTAGTCCTGATTTTGGGATCTAGGGGAAAATCTCTGTGTATATGTGTTAAATGTGTTATGATCTCGCATTGTTTATTTTCTGTGTTTTAGAATTCGTATGCAGGTAATTTCTGTATGGGGTTAAAACCTACATTTTGTATCAAAGCTATTTTGGCTTCAAGGGGACGCCTTTGTTGCTGAGGGGTTTCGCTCGGGCCTGTGGTAGACCCTGTTCAGTGGGAGATTTGTGGGATCAATTCTAGTGGTGAAAGAAGATGGCAAGCAGTGAAAAGATAGAGATCGAGAAATTTAATGGTCAGAGTTTTGAGTTATGGAAACTCAAGATGGAGGATCTATTGGTGGATAAAGATCAATGAATCGTGTAGATCCAGGTGTAACTAAACCAATGGGAGTGTCCGATGAAGAATTGAAGAAGTTTGATTGGAAGGAAAAGAGCACAACACGATTGTGTGTCTCAGATTCAGTATTGCTAAATGTATCGGGGGAAGCTACGATGAAGGCTTCGTGGGACAAGTTAGGTACTTTGTACCAATCTAAGTCTCTGGTGAATACAATTTTCCTATGGAAAAAGTTGTATAACCTAAGGATGAAAGATGGAGACTCAGTGACAAAGCATCTAAATGCATTTAATAAAGATAAGTGCATCAGTTTGTTGTGTTCTCTACCATATTCGTGGGATATTCTGGTTATTGCAATAGGTAGTAATGAAACTACCTTGCATTTTGATGAAATAGTCTCATCCTTTCTAATGGAGGAAATGAGATGGAAAAATATGGAGAGTCATAATGGTGATGCCTTGTCTATATGAGGATGATCCCAGAACAAAAACAAAAATAAGTCATCGAGTGGGAGATCTAAATCTAGAGGGAGATCTAAATCTCCAGG
>APFE030349647.1:219868-260127 GCA_000404065.3 Pinus taeda | reverse complement strand
TCCTTGGAAACACACTCTTGTCTAATGCTTGATACAAAAATACAAGGGCTTTTGAATCCTTCTTCCTATTGCTCTTCAATAAGTCTTTCTCTGCTTGAGTTAATCTGTTAAACTCATTCTCATTTGCTCGTTCATCAAAACCATTTTCAACAAGTTCCCATAAATCTTGACAGGCAAACATGGCTTTCATGGTTATTGTCCAATAGTCATAGTTTGTCCCATTGAACTGTGGGAATTGAGGGTTAAACAAACCCATACTAGTGTTTGTGCTAGCCATTCCTTGTATTCTCAGCTATGCTTTTAAATCCTTGACTGTGTATTTAAAATACTGACTGTTCTTTGAGCAGTAACAAAAAAAACTTTGAGAAATACCTGTGTATTTTCTTGACTGAGCCTTCACTCTGCTAGAGAAGTTTTACTGCTACAACAAAAATCCTACCTACAACTTCTTTGAATGTCTTCAAAGAGCATGAACTTGCTTTGATACCACTCTTGGGGATATTTCTGATAAAATCCCAAAAACAACAATAATAAAAATTCACATACAGAGACAATGCTCTGTTTTCCCACAGGCTCTTTTTAACACAGCGGAAACATATAAAAAAAATTCTGAGCACAGAGCACAGAGTTTACACACCAAAGGATTTCTATTAAAAGAAAGTGCAGTTGCAAATTATAAACTTCCTCTCTCAGAGAGGGATTCACCACTTGCACACATAAATTTTTACTCACGCTGCTGCGTAACTCCTATTGCATATTCGGAGCATTACAAGCACACTACTATATCTTCTTTTCATTACATGATTTACCAAAAAAATACATTCATATATGACTACAGGAGAAAGTACTTACATCGCCATACTGCCGTAAAAGAAAGACAGTAAAAATTAAAATGGTCTTACTGGCTTTTACTAGTGCCCATACTCCCACCCAGGCAAAATTAAAAACTTCACTTAAACTTACCAACCCACAGTAAATTGCATTCACTGTTTACTGAGAAAACTTACGGCAACGTAACTTTTACTCCACGTTGAATTTATTTCTCAGGCCTTTACTTCAACCATTATACAATATGCTTTTGGAAATCCATCGGGTCCGAGCTTTATCGCATGACACAAATATATGCAAAAGTGTGTACCCATGGTTTCCCCGATTGCGAAATCCCGATCACAATATGGCCCGATACCTCCGATTATATATATTATAATATATGTCTGAAATTCATAAAAAAATGAAACAACCCACTGGCGGACTTAATCAAAATGATGAATACCCATCGGGTCCGGGATATCGGGTCACAACTTATCGCATGGTAAAGGCTGCCCATTTGGTTTCCGCCGATAGCGATATCGGCGATCGCTTATCGCAAATAATAAAACTTTAACGGCCATTTCACCGATGCGATATCGGTTGTTCAGTCATCGCTGAAGTCGCTCTCCTAGCTGAAGTCACAAGCTGTTGCTCCATTTATTTGCTGAATCGCTGGACTGCTTATCGCTGGAGCTCAGTTGAAATTACGATTTCAACAACCTGCAGCCTGATATGTTGAAGCTTCATATGGTATTCTTGATTACTCGAACGCATCTATAGTTATAAGTTGGGCACTTGAGTCACAACAAAGTAATAAATAAGAGAACAGCATAGCCACAACGGAGCCATTGAAGTCGTCATCATTGTACGCACACCATCAGATAAAAATCCCTCACATGTAAATTTCACCCAAAAAACAGAATGCAACATAGCCAGAACTAGTGCTGTCATTGAATGCGCCACCAGCATTGTCTGTCTGTGCCGGTTAGATATAATTTCTTCATATATAAGTTTCACCCATTTGGGACGGCTGGGAATTCCATCATGGACAAAGAATAGAGGATTCGGTGGATGTGAGCAATCTTAGTGACGAGCGTCAACGACTCGTAGAAAGGGCAGTTGACACGGACGAAGTCCATAACACTATCCTTCTAGCGTAGCTGAACGAATACTCTTTTTGTTTTGAACTTTGTTCTTCATGATTATATCCATGGGAATGGAATTGAATATAAATTATATTTTTAAATTTTTAAACTTAAATTTCACTTTTAAATTTTAAAGATGGAAAACTAAATTTATTGGTAAAAACTGGTTAATTTTAAGTCCATTTGCTATGAGTTAATTTATATTTTTAAACTTTAAAAATGGAAAATTAAATTTATTAGTAAGAACTGGATTGAAAAATCACGTAAAAGATATGAAAACTAAATCTATGGGCAGATATTCAGAAATGCGCGTGGGATCACCGCGTTGCACAAGGTTTTTGAGAGCGGTATGAATTTCTAGAATGGTTGGATACTAGTGAAAACTTGAGCCATATTTTTATGTTACGAGGTTCTAAAAATATCATATCTTTTTAAACCTAAATATTTCAACATGGAAACACGCTTTAAAAGATTTATACGTTTATTCATACCTTTAACGATTTAATCTTTTCTGTTATGTATGTGATGGGTTTCTGGTATGTATGTGATGGGGTTGTAATACGGTACAAACTTTCTCGCCAGATTCATTTTAATTTTGGATTTTAGATTTAAAATTCACTTATTAAATTTAACTGCAAGGTTTTAGTTCAAGTTAATAAAGTTAAATTTTATTATATTATTTGAAGGAATTAAATTGAGGGTACAGAATAGAAATTCTTTCTCTCAATTAGAAAAAAAAAATAGCGGAATAAATAATTGTGTCACTTCACTCGTGGGACTCTTCTCCTCCTTGAACTAGCGGTAGGATTTCATTGTTTGGTTAGTTCAATGTTATACCAGCTCGACGGTTCAGTGACCCAAACTCAAAACTCCACTTAGCTGGGATGAGTTGGGCATCAACTTAGCAAGAAAACTCAAACTCCACTTAGTTTCTGCAAAACAGATTTTCTGAAATATTGGCTCTGTTTTGAAAGACAGATGCGTTGGACCAAGTTGGACAACAATGAAGGATACAACAAAACAACTCGACGAACAAATGAATCATCAAGCATGATGGACAACCAGGAAAAATCTAGAAAACTATGTCACATTGAATGCACCAGCTCCCAAAGTAAACACAAACTCAAAGTAACTACAAGTACCGCAATCCTAAGAACCCTTTTGGAAACATAGAGGAGGTAAATCACAAATTTAACACACAAAACACAGGAGTTGTGACTCCTTTATTGATGACACAAGACTTAATTGATTACAATGAACCACACACTAATTTAAACCCTTTCTGACTAGTGACTCACCTACAATAACTTGACATGCAACCACACACTAAATTTGATTATGGCTTAGCTCGACTTGATTCGAGTTAACAAACTCTATAGTTTTAGCCAACTCTTCATGTGGGAGTAATTAGCTATTTTAACGCTCCCACTTAATTACAACTACTAAACTAAGACATGACTCATGAAAACTCAAACATGTTTGTTGGTCTATGTGTAAGCTAGGCTTACAACACCCAAGTTTCCTCTATGAAACTCACACATCTTTTGTTAATGATTTAGTAAAAATATCAGTCAATTGATAGCTTGATTTACAAGGCTTCAAGTGGACTTCTCCATTGCTTACAAGTTCTTTGATAAAGTGATATCCAGTATCAATATATTTTCTCTTTTGATGAAACACTCAATTCTCAGATAGTGCAATCATTGAAGCGTTGTTACAATATATTGTTATTGATCATTGTTTTTTCTGCTTTAGTCCATCAAGTGCTCTTATTAACCATACTACTTGGCATGCTCCTCATATTGTTGCTACATATTCTCTTCTGCTGACCAAAGTGTCAGAATAGGTTGATTCTTAGATGCCCATAAAATCACATCTAAACCATGATGGAACACATAACTAGAAGTGTTTTTCCTATCATGCAAAACTTCCTACGAAATCACTATCTATGTATCCAATTAAAACCCTTATTCTATGTGTCTGCATACATTGTGCCAGAATCTCTAGTTCTTGTTATGTATCTCATAATTCTTTTTCCTTCTCTCCAATGTGTCGTTTGGAGTCTCCATAAATCTGGAAATCAAAATCACTCTTTGCATAATATCAAGTCTTGTAGTTGTGAGATACATTAGGCTACCAACCAATCTTTTGAATAGAGTTGGATTGACATTTGATCCTTCATCATCCTTGCTTAACTTTGTGTTTGTTGCAACTGTTGTAGGGACAAGTTTACAATTTTTCATCTTGAATCTTTTCAACAAATCTCTAGCATATTTATTTTGACAAAAAAATTCATTTTTAAAATTGTTCAACTTGTATGCCAAGAAAATATTTCATAATTCTAAGATGTGTCATCTCAAATTCTTTCTTGATGGCTTCTTTAAATTCATGCAAGTTAAAATGACATGTATAAATCATGTCATCAACATACAAGGAAACAATCAAAATTTGTCCATGTTCATTTACTTTTGTGTACAAGCGAGGCTCAATGCTACTTCTGCAAAATCCATTCTTGATCATGTAACTATCAATTTTTCTATACCAAGCTCTAGGCACTTACTTCAGTCCATAAAGCACTTTGTTCAACCTCTAAACTTTATCTTCTTTACCTTCAACTTCTTAATCTGGAAGTTGTTGCACATAATTTTTTTTCTTCTAGAATTTCATTCAAAAAGACTAATTTCACAACCATCTGATATACTTTCCACTTGTTCTAAGCTATTGTCGCTAGAACTGATCTTACATTATCCAATCTGGCTACCGGAGCATACATTTCTACAAAATCCATTCTTGGTTTCTGCAAGAATCCTTTTGCTACAATCCTTTCTTTAAATCTATCAATTTCACCTTTCTCATTCAACTTTTTCTTGTACACCTATTTTACACCAATGAGATTTTTTTTCTTTCGCAAATTGACCAAATCCCATGTATCATTCCTTTCAATAACTTCAATTTCTTCATCTATAGCTTGCACCAAATTTTCATATTTGATTGCTTTTTCAAAAGAAGAAGGTTGGAATGAAAACAATGAAAAATTTGAACGAATATCTAAATCATCATAAATATCTTTCAAACTTCTCATCTTTCTCTTACCATTGCTTGATTCATCACCTGATTGACTCTTGGGAGAATTCTAGTTTGTTAATCTACTTAAATATCCATGTTGCTCAAAAAAATATTGGATTCCTTACTAGTGTCTGCTCTTAGGATTCTTCATGCTCCTTCTCTGCTACATTATTCTCTTCCAGCAGTGACACTTGTGCATCAACTGTCTTATCTATACACCCATTCCATGACTCCTATTCTTTAAACAAAACATCTCTATTGATTATGGTCTTCTTAGTGATAGGGTTATGCAATTTTTAAGATTTTGACTACTCACTATAACCAGTAAATATGAATTTTTCATTTTTATCATCTAACTTGTCTCTTAGTTCTTTAAGCACATGTGCATAAGCTACACATGCAAATACTCTCAGATGAGAAACACTACAAGACATACCTGACCATGCTTCTTCTCGCACTATGTTCATCACACTCTTTGTAGAGGGTCTGTTTATCACATAAAAAAGCCATGCAATTTCTTTTACCTGATACTCATTAGATAAGTTTCTTCCTTTTAACATTCTCCTTGCCATGTTCATAATTGTCCTATTCTTTCTCTCTACTACACCATTCTCCTGTGGTGTGTATTTGGTTGTAAACTTCCTTTTGATTCCATGTTGTTTGTAATAATCATGGAATGTCTTTGAATCATATTCTCCACCACGATCTAACCTCAATACCTTGATCTGTGGATCACTTTGGTTGTTTGCTAAGGCTTTGAATTCTTTGAACTTTACAAAAGTTTCAGACTTCTTCTTCATGAAATAAACCCAAGACTTTCTTCCATAGTCATCAATGAAAGTGAGGAAGTAACAACTTCCACAAATCGATTGTGTCCTCATTGGTCCACACAAGTTTGTATGCACTAGCTCAAGAGGTTCCTTTGCTCTGTATGTAACCCTCTTTGGAAAACTTATGATGTTGATTTCCCAAGATGAAACACTCACAAGTAGTAGCAAATTCTTTTATGGGAGGTAATCCTATAACCATCTGTTTCTGTTGCAACAATCCCAAACTAGAAAAGTACAAGTATTCAAACCAATAGTGCCATAACCAATAAAATTAGAAAATGCAACTATAAACAAATTTCCGTGATCAGTGTAGTTCATAATTATAGGAAATAGTTTGTTCCTCGTCACATGCAAATTTGCTATCAGTTTATTTCTTGGGGGCTTGTCATATATAACACACTCTTGTCCTTGAAAAGTACCTTTGTATCTTTTTTGCGTCAATTGACCAACACTTATCAAATTATGTTTGAGACGACGGACATAATATACCTCTTAGATTGTCTTCAACTCTCCCTTCTTGTTCATAATGTTGATCACTCTTTTTTCATCTACATCCACAGTCTTGTCAGTCACCAACTTTCTCTTTTTCTTCACATATTGATCCAAATTTGCAACCAAATTCTTGTTGTGTGTCATGTGGTTACCGAAACCACTGTCTAATAGCCGCACATCATCAGAAGGTTCATGCATGTTATCGAAAACTAGGAACATAGAGTTAATATTCCTTGTAGTGATTAATTCTCTGGTTTCCTTGATCAACTATCATAATCCCGCAATCACGAGCATAGTGACCAAATTTATTGCAATAATAACATCTCACCTTTGATTTGTCAAATCTTTGATTATTGTTGAATATTATGTTTTTGGTTTCACTTTCATGGTCATGGTCTTCTCAACCATCTTTCTGACCACCATGTATTTCACCTCTCAATCTACTTCTTCCTTGACTTTTGTCTCTTGAAATAGAAACATGACTTTTGAAAGCAGTTTCTAGAGTGGAATCCTTATTTCTATTTATCCTTGCCTCATGTGATAAAAGTGATCCCATAAACTCATCAATTGTCAATGAATCCAAATCCTTGTCTTCTTCTATGGTTGTTACCACAACATCAAATTTGGTAGACAAGTATTTGAGGAACTTCTCAACCATTGTTTGATATTTAATATATTCACCATATATTTTTAAATAATTTACGACAGTCATGGTCTTTAATGAATTGATGTCCTTTGTCTTTTTCATTTGTGAACTGTCAAAATCCCTTATAGTATTTGGAAACTTAACAATATTGACTTTGGCCATGCCGTTATTACTCGTCGTCAATGTCTCCCATGCTGTCTTTTCTGAAGACGTGATCATAATTTTTTGAAACATTCCTTGGTCCACTCCCTACTGGATAAGCTACAACGCTTGCGCATCCTTATTTTTGTTTCTCTTCCATAGCTCGCTCTCTGCATTAGTGAGGACCTGGTCTTTTGCTTCATCCTTAGGTTTTGAAAACTCTAACTTGACATGATCCTAAACATCATGAGCCTTCAATGTGGTATCCATCTTAATGGCCCACACATCATAATTCTTCCCTGTAAACGGTCAGAACTGAGACTAGAAATTTGAAAAAATTGTCTTTCTTAAAAACTTCTCTTCAAATAATAAAAATCACCCTTCATTTTTTAGTTAAATTTTTTTTTTTTGAAATCCCTTTATAACCTTTTCTATACCCTTAATTATTTTTCATTATTTTTTTTAATATATATATATATAATAAACCGCTTTTAAAAAACTATTTTTAAAAGAATTTTAATCAAACCCTTTATAATCTCATCCATTAAAAAAAACCTTTGATATATCTCATCCATTAAAAAAAACCTCTTGGATAAATATCGCTTCTCCTCTTAATAGGCAGACTCCAAAAACTTCTAATACACCTTTTGTTGTGAGGTAACTTTTAACCCCCACGTAACTCTTTAAATATTTAGAACCCAAAAAAGATTGAAGCGTACGAATTTGTACGTGGCTTTATAGGGCTCACGGGGTTTGCGTACCCCTGACATATACAAACCGTGTAGATAACCTGAATTTTTCCAGATTTTCAGTTTGATGAGATTTGTATGGTTTATGTAACGACAAAGTGCAGATTTTGCACTCTCTTTTGTACTTGTCACATTCTAACAGTGTGATGATTTTGCACCGTATTTTCTAAAATAGTGTGCTTTTTTTATTTGGCTCTTTTTTTATTGGCTTTGCAGGGACAACAAAGCTTGTGATCTTTCCTCGGCTCTGTGTTAGAGATAATGGAGAATATCTTAGTATAGTGAATTGGTTCACAAGACAATAGGGTAGGTATCAGTTTCTATTTCTTAGGTTATGGTTCTCTCTTTCCTAAATCTATGATCGCTATACAATGTGGGATGTACATGGACAATGTAGAGCGCTCTACAGAGTCAGACTCTCCTGGTTCAAACTCGCTTTCGTAGCGCTGACCAGTGGATATCTTTTCATTAATTCAAACATCACATTTTAACATGGTATCAGAGCTACAGGGTCGAGGAACCTGTACGCTAAGTGAAGGATTTGCCACGCGTGACTGAGGCAAAACCATCGCTTGGTTTCAGGGAACAATCTCGGTGATCCCACTATGAGACTTACACATATTTTTTATTTGCTGACCATCGTGAATATATGTTGTACAATTTCGTCGATCGTAGCGAATCTGTGGTGCTAAATCACGCTGACTGTACAAACAAAAAAACAAAGGGGGGTTGTGTGGTGGTTGCCAAGATAAGGCTACGTGAAGGCCGTGTAACATTTGACTGGAGGAAGGTCGTGGTAATTCACCGTGGTAGTGTGGAGGAAGGTCGTGGTAGCAAATCACTAGACTATCGTGGTGAGAGCATGCAGTGCGGTGGAGACTTGCCCAAAGGCTATGTGGAGAGGGCGTGCAAACTGTAAGGGATCAGCCAATACTAGAGGCTATTGAAAACAACAAAAATCGATTTCGCGGAGATCAACGATCTCCATCTTTGACATAGATCTGGGGTAGATCTAACATATATTTTTATTTTTTTTCCTGTCAAATATTTTTTTAATTGCCAAGATGAATAATCAAATGATTGAAGCATACTTGAATGAGCATAACATGCTTGATGGCTCCAATTATGCAAATTGGAAATTCAAGATGCAGACTCTACTAGAAGTATAGAGTACTTGGACGATTGCAAATGGGGATGAGCAAAAGCTAGTAGCTGGATCAACATTGATCCTAGATTGGGAGAAGTGAGAAGGTAAAGAAAGGATGTTGTTGAAGATGTTAGTGAAAGACTGCATCATACCACATATCAAAGAATATAAATCAACAAGCGAAATTTAGGGAATATTGAAGGATTTTTATGAGATCAAGAATACAAATCATCTTTTGTTCCTAAAAAGCAAGATCTTATCCCTGAATATGGATAAAATTGAAACAATTGCTTCCTTCATAGTGAGGATCAAAGTTTTGAAGAACAAATTGGCAGACATTGGTGATACAGTTGTAGATATAGATTTAGTAACCATTACCATGAATGGTGTGCTCGATGACTACCAAATGTTTATCACTGGGATAAATCCAAGAGAGAAAATCCCAAAGTTTGAAGAACTGATAGGAATATTAATGAAATAAGAAGAAAGAAAATCGACTCTGGAGACCCTGAGTGCAGATCTTGCATTGATAGCAAAAAACAACTTTTTCAAAGGAAAAGGAAATCCGCAACAAAAAAACGGAGGAAACTCACAGAAAAGATCAATTCAGACTCATGATATGCATCTAAATAGAAACAACTCTGAAATTAAATGTTTTATTGTGGAAAGCTTGCTCATATCACTATGGAGTGCAGAAAGAAGAAATACCATGAACAATAGCAGAAGCAGAAACAACATGCAGGTTATTTTGCAAATGATAACTATGAGCAGAACTTCAGATTGTTAATGGCAGAATTTAATGAGAATGTTGATGCAGACATTTGGTATGTAGATTCAAGAGCATCAACACATATGATAGGGAACAAGAAATGGTTCGAAGATTTTAAAAAAATCAACGACGGAGCACAAATATACCTAGGTGATCATAGAAGTCATCATATCAAAGGCAGTAGAAAAATTTATGTCATTTTACCTAATGGTACTATAAGAGAAACTCATAATGTCATGTATGTGCCCGGTGTAACAAAGAACTTGATTTTTGTATCCATGATTACAGATCAAGATCTTAAAGTTGAATTTTTTAAATCTAACAGTTATACTAAATATCTGTTAGATGGAATGAATACTATTGCTACAGGAATTTGAACAAGAGGTCTGTACAAATTGGATGTAAGACCAACACCAGTTTGAGTTTTGACAACAACAAGTTTGACTACAGAAAAGTTGTGGCATCAGAGATTTGGTCATATCAACTATAATGATTTGTTGTTACTTCAGAAAGAGGAAATGATAAGATATCTTCCTATGTTAAAACAAGTGCATAATGATTATGATGCGTATACATTAGGAAAGATGCATAGAGAGGAATTCCCTATTTGAGTAGAGAAGAAACAGAGAGACATACTTGAATTAGTGCACACAGATCTTTGTGGAACCATGCAAACAAAGTCATTAGGAGGTGCACTATATTTTTTAATGTTTATTGATGACTGCGCAAAGTTTTCTTGGGTACATTTTTTGAGTAAGAAAAGTCACACATTTGAATACTTTAAGTAGTTCAAAAGTATGATTGAAAACCAAACAGGGAAGCATATAAAATTTCTTTGCTCCAATCAAGGGGGAGGATACAAGAATGATGAGCTTATCAAGTATTGTAAATACCGTGGGATATTACAACAATTCACAGTACCCCATACTCCTCAATAGAATGGAGTAACAAAATAAAGAACAGAACATTTGTGGAATGTGCTAGGAGCATGTTGAAAGGTAAGGATCTTTCGAATGGTTTTTCGGTTGAAACATTGAATACTGCAGTTTATTTAAAAAATAAGAGTCCTATAAAAAGTCTTGAGTTTAAAACTCCTTATAAAGCATTATATAGATGTAAACCTGTAGTAAAACATTTAAGAGTGTTTGGATCTAAAGCATTTTTCCATATTCCAAAGGAAGACATAAGAAAACTCGATTCAAAAGCCATCAAATGTACCTTTATAGGGTATTGTTCACAATATAAAGCTTATGGATTATTTAATCCCTCTACTCACAAGATTTTCGTTAGTAGAGATGTCATATTCCATGAGTAGGATCATGAAGAATCTGATTAGTGTAATGAGGGATGGGATATTTCATTTTTGGTGGAAGAAGGAAGTGATGAATCAGGTGATGGGAATGGACAGCAGTAGATGCAGCAGCAACAATAGTAGCAGCAGTAGTGTTACATAGTAATTTATCACCGCCTTCACTACCGGTGTTCTCACTGTGTCATCTGTCCAAGTCAAACATGCTCATGATAGACAAATGCTCTCCTATGCTACCAATTGACCCACTTTTCCTAAGTTATCTGCCTCATCATGGCTCTTGGCTTAATAAGTGCACTGAAAGGCGCTCATGAACATACTGACTGCGCTACCAGCATAGAAGTACAATTGATTCCCGTGATCGTCGTATTTTAGGCACCAGCGCAGGGCTATGTGGTCTCTTCAATGATGATTTGAATATCTACATTGATCACTTGCGATGTCAGCACTGAATCTGAGTTTTTGCCCGCGATGATCCAAATTAGGTAAATTGTTCCAACAGTTGGCCTTCGAGATGACTCCAAACCTAGTTGTTGGCCTAGTTTATGTCGCCCTTCCTTCCCTGGTGTGGCAGTTCCGCCAATTGTGCTACCTTCCTTGATGATAAGCTCTCATTTCCACCTTTCATGGAGACTCCTTATCCTATTTAAACTCTCACCATTGCTATGCATGGCTAGTTGGATAGTTGCTAATAGTTGGCTAGTTGAGCAATGCTGTTAGTGCTTTGTGAGTTTGCTAGATAGTTGGTGTGAGTGTGGAAAGTGTGGGATTGTTGATAGCTTATGGAAGGTTGTGAAGTGCCCTTAATATTGTGTAAAGCTTATGAGTGAGAGAGCTCTTGTATGTTAAGAGATCCATCTTCAAAGAGTGAATGCTTGAAGAACATGCTGGCTGGACTTTTTCCTAAGAAGGCTTGTGGCGTCAAGACTTTGGTTGTAAGTTGACTCTTATTTCATTATTAATGCAATCAATGATGTTTTCCTATGTCTCGTATGTAATATACTTGATAGCTCATGACTTCTTGACTTTGTGAGTAGATAGCTCATTGTTGTATCCGGTTACGTGCTTTGTTGTATTTCCTTTGATTTGTTTCAGGTTGATCACTCGTTGAGGAGAAGGAAGCGGAAGCTAGAGCAGTGCAACGGAACTCCATCGACCACCGGTTGAGGTAGGCCTCCAACTTTAACTATTTAAGGAAAGCTATTGTTGATCTGTCCTTGTTTGTGACTATACCCACTCTAGGGCTAAAGGGGTTGCCTCTATCCACAGAGGGAACACTTTCTTATATTACAAATTGACGACTCCACTGGGGAGGGGTTTTGGCCTTCGTTTTTTTTTTTTGCTCTTGCCTTGATTTTTGTTGATTGGTCTCTTTTGAAGTTTTGGGGATTAGTGTTCGACCGTGAATACGACCACCTTTGTAACACTTATTTCATCTATTTTCACTCTTCTCTATTATATCATTTGTTATAATTTATCACTTAAATCCATTTTATAAATTATTTATGCTCTTATGGATAAATATTATTTATCTTCCTTTATTTCTAATAAATTGATGATTATGTATGATTTTATCAATGATAGTTTCAATAAATTAGTTGTAACATTATTTACCATTCTTAACCTTCAAGATAATTTCTAAATTGAAGATTTGACCATTAAATGTGCCAACTCAGAAATTCGCAGGAATAAGAAGTGACAGTTTTGCGGTTGCAATGCTGAGCAAATGAAGAAGAATATGGAAAATTCGGAACATGGGTTTTGTCTAGAACGGACCCAATTAACCTTGTTAAAGAACGGTTTGCCCAAATTTGGCTTGTATTGAGCGAAACACAGGGTTCTTTGAACATGCTTTTCTCAGATTTGTTGTTGCGGCCGTCCTCCAAATTTCAGTTGCAAAGACCAAATTCGCCTTGCTCTTGTTGAAAGATAGATGGAAATATATCTTCTTGTTGACCAATTGGTTGGAAACAATCTAATTTTGTAATAGAAATCATGTTGTAATCATCTCTGTTGTAACTTCTCTCTGATCTCTCTTTATTTAAATGAAAACAGAGATCAGAGATGGGGATGACTTTGAGGGATTCGAATAATGGAATTGAGGATGAATTAGAGATTCAGAATTGAGGATAGAAGAGAGAATGGATAATGGCTGAGAGATGGAGAGATATCTTGTTGTAATCCACTGTAACTCTGCTTTGATATTTTAATATAAATTTGGTTGCCATTCTATCTTTGATTCTGAAGTAACCCAGCAGCATCAGCTGGCAGCTAAGGGCCCAACCTCTGGTGGACTGTGCTGTTGTTGTACATTATCTCTTTGGTTTATGTGTGGTTTGCTTATCAGCTTGAATCGGTAATCTTGTGTGTTTTGTTATCTTATATTGCAACTCTATTATATTTCATATTTCGTTCTCTGCAACAAGAAAGTCGTAATGTGCATTCTAACGTATTTCTATTCCTTTAAAGTCGTTAATGTAACGTTGTATTTATCTACATAACTCTATTTCTCTTTAATTGCAGAGTAATCAAGCTGTAACCTTCTTAAGTTGGTATTACTGTATTTGTCTATGGTTTATACTTCATACGATTGCTATTCAATTGACATTGTGGTTCCGTTATGAATTGTAATCGTTACCCTTTCTAACCAGGATTAATACTTGTGGTATCAAACTCAGATTACTATTAATGTGTGCATGTGTTAAGTTATTATGCATTTGTATTTGGCTTTCCAACGTTGTTGCATATTCTATCATTAATCAATGTTGTTCTATTTCCGTGTGCTGCCCGATTTATTCTTAGAGTAAAGATTGCTATTAATTTGGCTTTGTTGTTGTTCATTTCCATTAATTAGAGTTTGTTGTTCAGATTCATTTAATTACAGTTTGTTGTCCATTTACTTTGTTGTTCATTTCTGCTGATTAATTGCAATAGTTTGCTTTTAAAGAGTTTTCCTAGTTTACTTTCAATAGTAGCTTTAGTTCAATTTCAATTTCAATTTCCTTTTGATTGCTTTAAAGCAGGACTGTTGACTGTAGAGAACATTGGATTGCTTCCTCATTCCCGGATTGATTGTCTTGTTTCGGTTTGGTTTCAATTGTATCAATATCCAGAGGAATGAGTTATTGCTATTGTATCCTCGATTGATGGTTGTTTGAGTGAATGATTTAGTTTAGAACATTTCAGTTTCTTATTGTTCCATTTCTTATTTGCTATTCCATTTCATATTTTTTGTTCCATTTTCTGTTATTTGTGTTATTGATTGCTTTGGTGTGCAGAACGATATGAAACTGTAGTGGGCATTGGCATTTGTTGTCTAGTCCCTAGATTAACGATTTGTTCCTTGATTACTTTTGGTTACATCAGTTTCTAAAGGGATGAGTTATTGTTACTGGACCCTTGACTGATACATTGCTTATTTTTCCGAATGAATGATTTAGGCTTCAAAGTATTTTGTTGTAGTTAGATTTCTTTCCAAGAATTCATTTACTTTTGTATTTTAAGCACTATACTACAAAACATTACTCTTGAGTAAATAGGCGCCTCAGACTGAGTACAGTCTTGAAATAAAAAGTCGTCCCTAGGTTGACAATTATTGTGAGGTAATTAGGAGTTGAAAAGACACATTTTTATTGCTCCACATTTTGGCACCGTTGCCGGGGAGAGTGTAGCCATTTTTAAAAGAGTAGTGTGCATCCGATGAGTGGCTGTTAGGAAAGAATTGGGTATTAAAAATGGAAGGTAAGAACCTATGTACGGAGCATGTAAAATCCCTGCTCCCCCGCCCGCTTTTCAACAAAACTGTTGAAGAACCTAGGGTAGAAATAGATGTTTGAATTTTTGTGTGAATGACTAGAAAAAATAGAAATTTTGAAAAACAAATCCCATGATTTCCCTCAAGTGGTGATGTAAGCACCACCCATTTTACTAACTAATTGACAGGAACATTCGAAGAAGGAGCCTCAAATAAACACATGAAGAATGTCTTCTATTATGGTAAGAAATGGCTCACATTTTTACTTTTGAATTTCCTATCAAAGATCTAGGAGGAGTGACACAAATGCACATAATTCCCCCATCTTTACCAAATTTTCATGGCTTGACAAATGAAGATCCACATACATTTTTGTTTGACTTTGAAATACTTTCTAGAGGATATGATTATTACACTAACAATCAAAGGTTGAAAGTGTTTCCTCTTACTCTAAAAGGAGCAACTCTCTGATGGTTCATGAACCTAGGTGGGAATTGCATCCAATCATGGGAGGACTTGAAGAACATATTCTTGAAGAAGTACCAAGACTATTGCAAATCCAATAAAGATATTTTCGGTATGATACAAGGGGAAGATGAAAGTTTGGAGGACTATGTAGATCGATTTCAATATAACCTTCAAAAATCAAAGCATAAACATTTGCAAAAAGAGATCTTAAAAACACTCATTCTTAAAGGGATCAAAGATGAATTTTTAGAACTCTTAAATCTGATAGGAAAAGGTGATGTTTTTCAATTATCATATGATGATGTTTGTGAGTTGTGCATAAGGTATTCAAGAGAAATCTCCAAAGCTGGTAAGAATTCTAGAGATGTTTGTTCATTCTTTTCCAAATCCGCTACAAGAATAGGAGACATAAGAGCTGAAATCAATATTTTATTTGAAAATTTTAAAGTTGATCTTATTAGCTCTCTAAATGAAAAAATGGATGTTTTGCAGGTTCATAAAAATGAAGAATTTGATGAAGTGTTTTGCCCTCATGACCGAAAGGAGCATCCCATAGATACTCACTCTTCCTTATCTAGGATGGAAGTGGCATATCAAAGAGATGGGAAAGCTGCAATAAGGCCTATAGGTATGGTTCAAAACATTTTTTCTCCATTCTCTTACTTGCATAATCCATTATGGAATACTAATGTGTTAGGGCAGCCATGTCAATATAACCATCAATCTTGTCTACAAGTTTAGCATGGTTCATCTTATGATTGCATGACTAATCTCCCTTATCTTGTAGCACAAGCACATTCTCCATATTCTCCACCAGCTCTTCCATAACATCCTGCTTGCATATTGAATTTATCCAATCAACCCAATCAACCACATCATCAAAATGCTCCATTCCATACACAATTTCCTGCTCAACTAATTCCACACCCTCACCACAATAAACCAATACAACATGCTTACAATATTGAACTGCCAAATTTACCGACCCTTCCCACCCATTCTATCTCACATGCACCATTAGAGAAAGCTTACAATGAGATTCAGAATGTTTTAGATTCAAAAATTGTAGAAGCTATGGAAGAAAATGATGTTTCTTATAATATGTATCAACAAGCTATTTTAAAAGTTCAAGAACTTCATGATCTGATGGATATGAGAAATCAAGAAAGTAACAGATACATTGAAGATTGGTTTCACTCAATACTTCAACAATTTTTGACACCATCTTTTCAAGGGAAGTTGGCTTCTCATACCCTAATTTTCATTAATATGCATTTTTCAAATTTGAGTATGTGTATACGTGAAGCCTTATTTTTAAAATGGCTCCACTGGAAGTACTCATATACGTAGCCATATTCATTTTTCAAATTAAAATATGTTAGTGTAGATAATAAAATAAATAAGGGAATAAATAAATGCATTTTGTTTTTTTTATGTAAAACTAGCTGTTCTTTATTGCAACATGCTATGCAAATCAATATCGGTGATAATTTTTAATTCATTTGTGTATAATGAATTATAATGGAAATAGTAGTTCTACAAACACTCATATTCACTTCTATCACCAATTTGAAAAAATGCTTCAATATCATATGTTTTTGGCTTCTGGGCTTGATGGAATTTCTACAAAAACAGTCGGGACAGTCATGTTTTTAGGTACCAAAAGGGAATATTTTTAAAAATTGTTTCTATCCTAAGTATATCTTGATGTCTAATTTCCAACCCAATTTGAATCACTCAATTTTGATTTGAAACAAAAAAGTTAGAACCAAAACATTGACCGAATGTCTAGCGGGCAGCTCAGGAATAGAGTTGGGACAGTCAGTTTTTGGAGGCCTAAATGAATGAATTTTTAAAACCTGTTTCTATGGTAAATTCCAATCTAAATCTAGTTTACAATTCAATTGGAATCATTCATTTTCAATATTCTATGAGGAAGTTATGATCAAAATACTGTCTATCTATTGTAAATCAACATCCTTAAAACTCTATTTTTCCGGCTGTTCCTTACAGTATTTGACCTATCAATTCTTATTTTATTCAAAACCTGTTTCTATTGGAGATAAATGAGTTAATATTGTTTCACTTCCAATTTTAATCATTTGAATCCGACATCAAACGAAACATTTATGCTTGAAATATCAACTGTTTGTCTAAGCTGGGTAATCGAAAATGACTGCGTTATGCAGGTTGTTCTAACTAAAATTGACATATCATATCATTGAATATTTAAAACCTATTTCTACTGGAGATAAACCTTTGAATTAACTTTCATTTGCTTTGGAATCACTCAATTTGAACAAAAAACAAAGAAGTTGTGATTAAAACACTGCTGGTAGTATGGTCGACCACTGCTCTCCTGCAGGTGACAAATAGATTTTACTTTGTTATTTTCTCCATGGATTTGTTCTACAGAGTAACTCCTTGTTAGTTTTTTGCATAATTTTTGGATTAAGGGAGCCCGCGCACCTTTCTTTCTCCATGATTTAATGTTTTATTGCAGGTACATACTTGTTTTTTGCAGGTCCTAGGAGAAAAAGAATGTCAATTTATAGACGAGTGATTCTTGAAAGAAATTTTAAATGAAACAAAGGAATTTCATCCAACTCATTACCCAATGGATTCATAATAGAGTAAATGAATAATTGATTTCCATTTGAAGATTCATGTCATGTCTTTGCTGCCAAAACATTTTTCGAATAGATCATTTTTTTGACATAACATCATAGCTGTTGTAACTTAATTTATTTATTTACATACTGCTTTTTGTTGTTTCTTTTCTAATTTCTTTTATATTTTGTGTTTCAGGTGTTGCTTCATTTAAAGTGTAACTCATCCTCAGCGTCAATGTCATGAACATCTAGTTTGTTTTTTTGCATGCTTACATTTTATGATTGTTCATTTTGCTGTTCCTTTTTCACATTGCATTGTTCCTTTCCGAAATGGAACAGTTGTTGTTCCATTTTTAATGGAACAACGCTTCTGCATTTTTACATTTTGCCATTCTTTTTCGAAATGGAACAGCGGTTGTTCCTTTTCGAATGGAACAATACTTCTGCACTTTTATGTTTTGTTGTTCATTTTCGAAATGGAACAACACTTCTGCACTTTCACCTTTTGTTGTTCCTTTTCGAAATGGAACAACATTTGTACACTTTCACGTTTTGATGTTCCTTTCTGAATAGAACAACACTCCTGCACTGTCACGTTTTGTTGTTCCTTTCCGAATGAAACAACGCTTCTGCACTTTTACGTTTTGTTGTTCCTTTCTGAATGGAACAGCACTTCTGCACTTTCACGTTTTGTTGTTCCTTCTCGAAATGGAACAACACTTCTGCACTTTCACATTTTGATGTTTCTTTTCCAATGGAACAACACTTCTGCACTTTCACGTTTTGCTACTCCTTTCTCAATGGAACAACACTTCTGCACTTTCACGTTTTGTTGTTCTTTTTCGAACGGAACAACACTTCTGCACTTTCACGTTTTGCTGTTCCTTTTCGAAAAGAATAGCACTTCGACACTTTTCATTTTTGTTGTTCATTTTCTAAAGAAACGACACTTGCATTTTTGTTGTTCCTTTCCCAAAGGAACGACACTTTTGATTTTTGTTGTTCATTTTCCAAAGGAATGACATTTGCATTTTTGTTGTTCCTTTTCTAAAGGAACGACACTTATAGTTTTTGTTGTTCCTTTTCCAAAGGAATGGCATTTGCATTTGCACACTTTTTTATGTGTATTTTTTCTTTTTTAGTATGCATTTTATTTGTTGTTTCCTACACAGAACACTACTTTATTTTTGAGTGTTTTTGTTGTTCCTTCAAAAAAGTAACACTTTGGGAGTATTTTTAAGAGCAACCCTTCCTTTCTCTTGTGGGATTATTCATAGTTCATCTCAACCACATTTTCCTGATTCTCTTTCATGGCATGAAGTGCACTACTTTTATGAGGACAAGAATTATGGATTCTTTTGAAGCGAGTTATTATCATTCATGTTATGATCTTTAACAGGACAGCTCTTTGATGATAGATTCTTTTCAAAAAGGACACAATTATTTATATACTACTTTACTGCATTGTTTTCTGTTGAACATAATATTGACTGATCATCTTAACACCATGCTGGTTCCACCCTTCCTGGTTATAATCTTCTCTGTCTGTAATAAATGAGATTATGGGTATACTTTTTTCTATTGACACATTCAACTTCTTCCACTATCCCTACTCTTAAGGAGTACTGAGCCTCCATTTTTTTATCATAAAAATGTGTACTAACAACAAAATTTTGTTCGCAGATGGAGGATAGGGGGTCTCATTATGAACCAGCCTACCATGTTCATAAGGTTGTAACAAAGTGACATGCATGCTATGGCCACCACACCAGGGTTATGATCCATTGGATAGCCAAATTATCCTTGGAACAGGAGGTCTCATCACGAGCCGACCTGATCACTTTTGCTACATCCCAGTGAATTGCGATGTGGTTATCTGGTTACCACGCCGGCACACTGTTATCTTCTGTAGAATAACATTGGAACTCTCCATTTATAAATTGAGGATCCTGGCTCATATGGGTTAAAAAGCAACCCTGCCGAGGCTATGGACGCCTATTGGGAGCAGAGGCTCTACTTATGGCATTGAAGTTATTTCTTATCGTCAATTATTACTATAATACCCTTTTCTTATTTTTTCTTTTTATCAGAGAATTTATTTCTTTAATTGTTTTTTTCCCTATTTTGAACCTTTACACATGAGAAATTGTTTTATGATCAATCGCATCATTTTCAGCTAGAATACCGTCAATAAAGCATCTTTTTGGCATATTGCTTTCCTTTTTCTCTTTTCATAACTTATCATCAATCCAAAGCATCCTATATTTTATTCATAACTATCTTTATACACTCTGCTCTCATTATAACCATAACTCTCGCCGTCCTATCATTGATATTTGTACTATACTTCATTTACTGTTCTATTGTTCATTCCCTTGCCTTGCCGTCAGCACAACACCTCTCATATGCTTTAGGGTCATGGAATTCCTTTTCCAATTGGAGGGGGGAATGTATGCATTATGGGATTGCATGTCATATGATTACTGCACTCTGCCATAACTTATTGATTTGATAAGTTTTTCTGATTGAAATTTTTGCATACATCTTAATCTATTGCTATTTAAAACTAACACTATGGATTCAAGAACATTGTATGCAAAATAGTGATTTGTTTACAGGAGAACAACAAGTATGGGGCAGAACTCTATTCGCAGCATGACCACACTATTGTAACTAACAGAAGAGGCTCGAGCAACTCACAAACATGAACAACTATTTAGACATGATGTGCTTGCCTGGATTCCACCTTTTGCATCACTTTCAGTACCAACTCTGCCTACATCAGCTTCAACAACTGCTAGTACATATATGGCATTCCACATTTTTCTTTTTGGAGGTAAAACTTGAGGTAAAATAGCATAATTTTTTGATTTATTACGAATTTAGAAGAATTTAATGAAAATCCATTTTGAGAATTATTTATCATCCTTCCTTCCACATCTTTACCACTTCCTTTTTTTTCAGCAACATCTCATCTTTCAGTTTGGGGGAGTGTTTCATTCATTTCTTTCTTATGACCATGTCATTCATATTCTTTATCATCCATTACTATTCTTATTCATTCTCAACACCTCCCTTCTTCCATGTTGTTTTACACCAAGCATCGAATTCAACATATGGTAGCAACCACCTCAATTTGTTTTCTAGCATCGCACGAGGCCATGCTAATTTTTCAGAGAGGGGGAGGAATTGCTACACATGATGGATGTTTTTTTGCTTTCTTTCTCATTAAAGGCATACAATTTCAGTGTAGAAATTGATTTCCATAATATTTTTAAAACTATGAACTCACTTCTTGTGATTTCTAGATAACATCGATGTATCATTAAAATACACAAACCCAGATAATTTCAAGTTAAAAAGGTTCATAAAATTTCAAAAATCATGCACTATCACCTACAACCATTTTGTTTATATCTCATTTTCCATGCATCAAAACGATCTGATTTTTGGATCATAGAGGCATTCATATATTACAAATTTACTTGCAACATTTCAACAAAAGCTGGTTTGTAGTTTTTGGGAAAATGGTTAATGAAGGTTGTTGTCATTTATATCATATTTTGCTGCAACTTAATTGTTATGCCTTCATCAAGATTGCTAAAATTGAATATTCATTAATTGAGGAAGAATTCATTTGTTCTATCCATTTTATGAGCTGAGATGAACAAACTTTATTGCTTGGTTAACACATGGGTTTTGTCTTTGGGTTGCATGAGGACATGCAACATATTCAGTTTTTGTTGCATGAGGACATGCAATATATTCGGTGTGTGGGTGTGTTGGACCCTGAATACAACCACCTTTGTAACACTTATTTCATCTATTTTTACTCTTCTCTATTATATCATTTGTTATAATTTATCATTTAAATCCATTTTATAAATGATTTATGCTCTTATGGATGAATATTATTTATCTTCTTTTATTTCTAATAAATTGATGATTATGCATGATTTTATCAATGATAGTTTCAATAAATTAGTTTTACATTATTTACCATTTTTAACCTTCAAAATAATTTCTAAATTGAAGATTTGACCATTAAATGTGCCAACTCAGAAATTCGCAGGAATAAGAAGTGACAGTTCCGCGGTTGCAATGCTGAGCAAATGAAGAAGAATATGGAAAATCCAAAACATGGGTTTTGTCCAGAACGGACCCAATTAACTTTAGTGAAAAATGGTTTGCCCAAATTCGGCTTGTATTGAGAGAAACGCAAGGTTCTTTGAGCACGATTTTCTCAGATTTGTTGTTGCGGCCGTCCTCCAAATCTCAGCTGCAAAGACCAAATTCGCCGTACTCTTGTTGAAAGATAGATGGAAATATATCTTCTTGTTGATCAATTGGTTGAAAACAATCTAATTCTTTAATAGCAATCATGATGTAATCATCTCTGTTGTAACTTCTCTTTGATCTCTCTCTATTTAAATGAAAATAGAGATCAGAGATGGGGATGACTTTGAGGGATTCGATGGATGGAATTGAGGATGAATTAGAGATTCAGAATTGAGGATGGCAGAGAGAATGGATAATGGATAACAGATGGAGAGATTTCTTGTTGTAATCCACTATAACTCTGCTTTGATATTTTAATATAAATCTGGTTGCCATTCCATCTTTGATCCTGAAGTAACCCTGCAGCATCCGCTGGCGGCTAAGGGCCCAGCCTCTGGTGGACTATGTTGCTGTTGTACATTATCTCTTTGGTTTATGCATGGTTTTTATTATCACCTTGAATCGGTAATCTGGTGTGTTTTGTTATCTTATATTGCAGCTTTGTTATATTTCATATTTCGTTCTCTGCAACAAGAAAGTCGTAATGTGCATTCTAACATATCGCTATTCCTTTAAAGTCGTTAATGTAACGTTATTGTTCTCTACATAACGCTATTGCTATTTAATTGCAGAGTAATCAAGCTGTAACCTTCTTAAGCTAGTATTACCGTATTTCTCTATGGTTTATACTTCATACGATTGCTACTCAATTGACATTGTGGTTCTGTTATGAATTGTAATCGTTACCCTTTCTGACCAGGATTAATATTTGTGGTATCAGACTCACATTACTATTAATGTGTGCCTGTGTTAAGTTATTATGCATTTGTATTTGGCTTTCCAGCATTGTTGCATATTCTATCATTAATCAATGCTGTTCTATTTCCGTGTGCTGTCCGATTTATTCTTAGAGTAAAGATTGCTATTAATTTGGCTTTGTTGTTGTTCATTTCCATTAATTAGAGTTTGTTGTTTAGATTCCTTTAATTACAGTTTGCTTTCCATTTACTTTGTTGTTCATTTCTGTTGATTAATTGCAATAGTTTGCTTTTAAAGTGTTTTCCTAGTTTACTTTCAATAGTAGTTTTAGTTCAATTTCGATTTCCTTTTAATTTCTTTAAAGAAGGACTGTGGACTGTAGAGAACATTGGATTGCTTCCTCGTTCCCAAATTGATTGTCTTGTTCCGGTTTGATTTCAATTGCATCAATATCCAGAGGAATGAGTTATTGCTACTGTTTCCTCGATTGATGGTTGTTTGAGTGAATGATTTAGTTTAGAATGTTTCAGTTTCTTGTTGTTCCATTTCTTAGTTGTTGTTCCATTTCATATTTGTTGTTCCATTTTCTGTTATTTGTGTTATTTATTGTTTTGGTGTGCAGAACGATATGAAACTGTAGTGGGCATTGGCATTTGCTATCTAGTCCCTAGATTGACGATCTGTTCCTTGATTACTTTTTGTTTCATCAGTTTCTAAAGGGATGAGTTATTGTTACTAGACCCTTGATTGATACATTGCTTATTTTTCCGATTGAATGATTTGGGCTTCAAGGTATTTTGCTGTAGTTAGATTTATTTCCAAGAATTCATTTACTTTTGTGTTTTAAGCACTATACTGCAAAACATTACTCTTGAGTAAATAACCGCCTCAGACTGAGTACACTCTTGAAATAAAAAGTCGTCCCTGGGTTGACAATTAATGTGAGGTAATTAGGAGTTAAAAAGACACATTTTTATCGCTCCACAATTAGTTATCAATCCTCTGAGTTTCCTGGGTTGATCTGGGAGATGCCCTTATTTGATTGAAGGATTGGCTGTTTTTGATTTGGGAGTTTGGTCCACCTATCATTGTTTTGAACATCATCGCGGATTTAATTTTAATAGTCGTGCTATCATCGCGATCACCCTTTTATAATATCCTGTTCATCACGTAATTACGCTAATAGTCGTGATGGTTCTTGAAATCGGACCATCGCGAGAAAGTCGTGTACTTTCATGCTGACATCACTTTGTTGCTGCAACTAGTGCCTTATCAACGCTTGTTGCTTGTGTATTACCCATGCTTATTGCAGTAGAATTGATTTTCTCAATCCTACCTCTTGAGTCCATCAGTCCTATTGGTCCCTTGCTTTTCTTGCTTGCTTGATGACTTGTTTTTCACTGTTTATGGTTAAGGCACTCTCTTGTGATCTTTGTTGAATGAATCTTGTCCTTTTGCTTATGTGACCTGAGATCATTGTTTCAAATTCTTTGAATCTGCTGGCTTGGTTGCTTGTTTGCTCAAGGTTTTTTTGCTGCTTCTTGTCGGTTTGATTGAAGCTTCCCCTTAGCCTGTTTTTGGTTGATTGTTTATTGAATGTTTTTGAACCAATCTTTGGCATTGATTCAATTTCTTTTTGCTACCGAACATAGATTACAATTGTTTGGATCAACCAAGCTTTTCTACACTTGCTTGTTGCTTGTTTGTTTCTTTGAGATTTAAAGACATCAAAATAAAAAAGGTTGCATTCATTTAGCGTACGAAAGTGAAGTGAATTTGCATTTCAAGTTTGCATATTGGAAAGTGAATGATAAAATATCTCATTAGTAGTATCTGTGCACTTTAGGAATTGGTGTTTGTATGCATTGACTGACTACCTTTGTTGTCTTGGTTTTCTTGGTCTAGAAATGATCTTTCTACCCTCGTGTAGGCAGGTGTTCGTTGAAATGAAAATGATTTTTAATTCATTCTAGCTGCATCCTGGGATTTATTATATACATATGGTAAGGCCTAAAAACTGAAACATAATCCAAGATCAACTCTAAAATGAACTCAATGAATCTAACAACGCATTGGAACATAACGCATACTATTTAGAGGTCTAGGCTAGAGACGTGCAGCGGCATCATTAAACCTAGTCACTTTTGTTTCCACTCAAGGTTGGGTGATTCCTCCTTCTGTGATTCAATAGTGGTCTAGTAAGGAATTGTGCTCCCACGTACTGTCGAGTATATGGGGAGACCCCACTAGGTTTATCATCCTTTATCCATAGGAATCTGTGTCTGCCGCCTTACAAACCGTCACGCACCGAACACAACATTCAGGAAGATTAACTATCGTACGGAAAGTCCTTGGTTTTCATATGACTGCCAAGGTGTATATGCAGTTTTACGGATTGTTTGGCAAACCTTTTGCCTAGTTCACCAGAGTAGTCACTTTCACTCCTTGTCGGACTCCCTAAAAGAAAAGGTTCATCTGAGCACTTTCCACTTCAGGCTCATTAAACATTCAAAGGCGACTAGAGTCATATTTTGGTCCTTTTCTCAACTCTTTAAAGATGAAAAGGTCGAGTTGTGTTCTTGTGTCTTAAAATTTATTCGGCCACATTCATATTTACCCTGTTAGATCTTGTTTGCATTAGCCTGAGTAGGGTTCTTTCCCATTAAGTTTTCCTAGGGTTTTTTGAATTGAATCATCCTGGTGGAATCACCGATACCGTCTCCCGTTCCAAGTGACCAAGGGTCTCCTTCTTCTGTTGCTCTTGAGGTACCGGTTGGTAGTGATACTCTCCCTACTATTACGAGTATCTAGCCTATTAACTCTCGCGCTCCAGATGACAAGTTTTACGATATTGATTGGAACCCCATTTGGGAGCCTTCCGAAGAAGATATTCCTGGTAATCCTCCTAGTGTTTCAGTCTCGATGTCTTCTTCTGACATGGACGACACATCCCCCATCACAAGTGAAGGATCCATTGCGATGAGTGGTGAAATTCCTATCCCAGCGGAAACTCCACCCTTCAGTGTCACCCCTCTCGGTGTCACGTTGCCCTTAAGCTATAGGGCTTTAAGGGATGTAATGGGTTCTAGGACCTCCCTTTCGAGTTCTATGTGGGATCACACCATTACTCCGACTTCGGGGTCTTTTACTCCGCAAATTCACAATGTGTCTGTCACCTCAATCCCTACTATTCCAACTATCTGTGTGGCTTCTTCAGCCTCGGTTGTTGATGTCGTCACTGCATCCTCAGTGATGACCACTGTTGTTGGACCTTCCCCCAGATCGACAAATAGTGGCCCATCGGCACCTACATCCGGAGTTGTTGATCCTATGCTTAATGCCCCACCTTCTTCTGGTTCCATTCTAGCAAGGGGGCATACGATCAATATTTGAATGCTATTCAGAATCTGGACATGCAATATCTGTTTCATTATTATGATTCTCAAGGAGCTCACCTTTATCACCACGGGCCTTTGCCATCTCAGCCTGCGGTTGAGGTCTCGGTACCATTAATTGTTGCTTGGGGTACCACTAGTTATGGTGGTGTCCAAGCACCCTCTGTGAATTTTCAAGGACCACCTTATCAAAGTCAGTTGTCTTACACACAACACTCCTATGGGTAGCAGTATTACAAACAATCTTATCCAGGGAAATCTGGAGGCCCATAAGGACAACCCTTCCAGGGACAACCTTCGACTTATGGTGGTTCATATTTTACTATCTTGGGCAAGCCTCTGGCAATCCACGATAACCTTATATGCAACAAGGTCAACCTAGTGTCTAGCAGGGATACCCTTCTCGGCAACCCTCTGGTAATCCAGGTCAACCTTATATGCAACAAGGTCAACCTGCTGTCTAGCAGGGCTACCCTACTAGGCAGGTTAGCCAGCCTTACATACAGCAAGACCAGCCCACTGTCCAGTCTGGTCAACCATCTGGACAAGTTGGCCAGCCTCAGATCGAATCTGGTCAACCAACTATCTACTCGTCTTAGCCATCTAGTCCATCAGGATAGCCCTCAGTTGTGTAAGGATAGCCCAATACCTAGCAAGCTCAACTTTCTGGGCAAATGGGCCAATCTCAATCCCAACAGGGTCAACCTTCTGGCCAGGTGGCTCAGCTTCAGTCTTCTCAAGGACATCCATTTTGGCCTGCTCAACTAGGCACTCAAATGATTGTGGCTTCTCAAACTCCACCCAGTTTTTAGCCCTAGTCTGGGCTCCAAACCCAATCTAGTCTTTAAATGCAGACTGGATCTCAACTTCAACCTGCTTATCAAGCATAGCCTGGCCCCCAGGCTTAATTTGGAGCCCAACCACCTTATGGTTTCCAGCAATCCCAAGGGAAAACTCAATTCACCCCGTATCAAAACTATCAACAACTGCAGGTGAGTCCTTATAAAATTAATAGCAACTGTATGTTGCTCCTGTAGGCCAAGTTGGTAATCAATGGAATGCTGATGGGCAAATCTAGGGACAGCCACCCGGTTATAGCTATAACCCCTATGGACAAAATCCTTATGGACAGAACCTTTCTGGGCTGAATCTGTTTAGACAAAATCAATGGGGGCAACAAGCAGCTAGCTAGAACTCTGGTGCTACCTCCTACCCGCGGCCTTAGATGTCCTTTAACCCTCAATTACCCTTTTTAGAAACGTTGGAGTTACCGGATGTGTCCAAACTGACAAATGATCCTATCTTTCATAATCCATATTGGTCATTGGTTCCAACTAAGATTCCCACTGATTGTCCCAAATTCGATGGTAAAGCTGGAGAAGATCCCCAAGCCCACGTTATGACTTATCATCTATGATGTTCATCAAATTCATGGCTTGATGATTCAATCTGGCTCCGCCTTTTTCAAAGGAACCTCACTGGCTCTGCTGCTAAATGGTATATTGAGTTAGCTCATGGATCTTTCCAGGATTTTAACTCATTGGCTATGGCATTCTTAACTCATTTTCAGTTGTCAATTCAATATGAAACGGGAACACATCTCTTGACATCCCTTAAACAAACTATGGATACACACATCTCCGGTCATATCCATGAATGGAGATGGCGTCGCCGTTTGATTAAGTTTTGGATTCCTGATCAGCTCCTAACTGACTGGTTCATGACCTCATTCATCAGTCCGATAGCATAGGACATTGCTATGGGAGCATGTGTAACTGAAGAGTAGGCTATTGTGCATGCTCAGTACCTTGACATGGTTTATTCCTAGTCCAGTACGATATATGATTATTTACCTAATGCCCTGAGGCCTGGAACTTCCAAAGCTCTGGCAAAACTATCCGTTGACGGTGTCATTGGTTCTGTCAATCCGTCCTCTAAGAAATCTTCCGTGAACCCTGGGAAGCAAAAGTCGAATGCTTCAAATGAAAATACTTCCTAGGTCGTATCCAATTCTAGTAGTACTTCCGAGGTTAACGTCGTCTAGTCCACCATGGCAGACAAAGCCTCGAAAGGAAAAAAGAAGGGAAAAGGAAAGAATAAAGCTGATCAACCAAAGCAGGATTCCGTTAAACCTCCACCTAGGAGGGGACCAAGCAAAAACCAAAGTATCCTTGCCTTATCTATGACGAGGATCACTATACCAAAGACTACTCGAGGTGGTATGAAGTTAGTCCTTTGTTGAAAGGTGCTCCTGGGACTCCTGTGATGCTAAAAGAACCTTTTCCCTCACAGCAAACACAAATGGTGGCTGATCCATCCCAATCCTCTTCTCCCTTTGGTTCCCAAGTGTTTATGGCTGGGACGATCCCCGTTCACATTAGTACTTGAGCAAAAGAATATTCGTCGCCTGCTGGGAAAGAGCTTGAGGTCCCCTCTTGTGCTCCTTCGTCTAGTTCTAGTCCCTTGCATATTGAGAGACCTAGCACTAAGACGCCCATCCAACCCCCTACTAAAGGTGTACTTTGGAAATCTTCTTACAACCATAATGCTCGTGTTGCTTAGCACTATAGCATCATTGAGGACATAGCCCAGGCTCCGTCAAATATGTATGCTCTAGAAGTTCTCCAGAGCTGCCCCTTCTAGAGGAAGTCCTTGCTATCGGCTATCTGTGGCATCGACCCGACCGACTCGGATATGATCACATTTGATCTCGAAAGCCATGTACCGAGACTATCTCACCAAATTTCCTTCCTTATCCATGTCATCATCAATTCTAAAACGATTCAGCGTACTATCATTGATGAAGGTGCTTCAACTTACATCATGTCTGTTGCTTGTTGGAAGGCTATTGGTTCTCCAACTTTGAGCCAATATCCTACGACCTTGGAAGCCTTTGATGGGAGAGAGTCTCGCCCTTATGGTATACTCCAACATTTTCCTATTACGTTGGAAGGGAAGATGGTCGAAGTGGAAGTTGAAGTCATTGATGCCAATCTAGCTTACAACCTCCTTTTGGGCCGAAGCTGGAAATATGCCATACGAGTCATGGCTTCATCTCTATTTTGTGTCATTTGTTTCCCTCATCAGGGGAAGATTGTCATAGTAGATCAGCCGTCTTTCTTCGCCTCCTCTTCCGAAGGCAACGTGCATTTTGTGGAGCATACCTCCATTCCATTAGAGAATGTGGGAGATGGACTCTTCAAAGATCCTGCCCTTATGGGTGTTTTTTCACTCCCACCTCCGAACATCGCTCCTATTAATATGATTTCCATTTGCTCTGATCCGTGGGTCCTCCCCCCTGCTGATTAGATAGAATCTTGGGGTGATGAGATGTCGTTAAGTCCTACCGAACTCAACTACGTCGAGATTGTTTCTACATTGGTTCCCCTTCCTGAATCTGCTTTTTCAAGCAGGATCCTTGACTCGTACGCTCATTCCCCTTGGCTTGGAGATGATGCTTCTTCAGATCCTTTAAAGGAAATATTTCCTTATGATGAAACCATTATCGAGACCATGTCTCTCGAGGGACCCCCTTGGTCCGATCCCCACCATTGTTCTTCATTTCTCCCTGCCCACTGGGAAATGCTTACCTGTCTTCAGCGGTTTTCTCCTTGTCTCCCGTCGCAACCCCTTTAGACAGCCATTCAAGTTTATCAAGTTTTCTCTGAATGGAAAATGGGAAACATCACACAAACCTAGCCGATCGACATTTCTGTTAAACCAGTAATTGTTGAACATATCCATGTTGGAGTCACTTGTACTCCTGAGGAGATTCAACTCTATACTGATCTTTTTCGTGAATTCCATGGTGTGTTTGCCCGGTATTACGAAGAAATGCTCGGCATCGACCCTAGTATCGTGGTGCATGAGATACCCATGTATCCAGGTGTTAAGCCTGTTCGACAGAGTTTACGCCCCACCCACCCCCGAAAGGCTGCAGCCATTAAAGCAGAAGTTGAAAAGCTTCTCAAGACTGGTTTTATCTACCCCATCCCACTCACAGATTGGGTTTCCAATATCATCCTGATGACTAAAAAATAGGGCACTATCACAGCCTGTGTTGATTGCGGTGATATTAATCGAGTCTGTCTCAAAGATAACTACCCCACACCCTTCATTGACCAGCTCATTGATGAGTGTGCCGGAAGTGAGATGTATTCGTTTATGGACAGTTTTTTTGGTTATAACCAGATCAATATCGTGCCTGCTGATCAGCACAAGACCGCCTTTATTTGTCCATGGGGCACTTTCGCCTAAAACAATCTCCCTTTCGGTTTGAAGAATGTCGGGGCTACCTTCCAACGCGCGATGTCTTATGCATTCCATGATATTCGACACATCGTCCAACCTTACCTGGATGATCTACTAGCTCATTCAGCTAAATGACAAGACCATCCCACTCACCTTCATGAGATATTTCTCCGTTGTCGACATTACCGCATCCAGCTCAATCCACATAAATGTGTCTTATGCATAGATTCTGACAGACTTCTCGGGTTCATCATCTCCCGAGAGGGCATCCATCTGGATCCCCTTAAGGTCGAGGCCATCCTGAATCTTCCTCCCCCTGCTTCCTTGAAGAAATTACAAAGTTTGCAGGGCAAAGCGAATTTTTTACGACGCTTCATTCCAAACTATGCCGCAGTGGCCGAAGGTTTTACGTGGTTACTAAAGCGAGACACCCCTTTTCATTGGGATACCGCTACTCAAGAGTCCTTCGAGCACCTCAAGGCACTCCTTATCTCCACTCCATTGTTGCATCCTCCTAATTATCATTGTGACTACACTCTGTATCTGGCAGCTGCCACTACCACTATTGGCATGGCTCTCGTTCAAGACGATGACGATGACACTGAGCATGTCATTTATTATCTCAGTCGCAATCTATTAGATACGGAATCTTGATATGCTCACGTCGAGAAGTTGGCACTGGCCGCCGTTTGTGCCATCTAATGTTTCTACCATTATATCTTATTGCGCACTACGATAATGGTTTTTGATTGCAACCCGATGACGTACATTTTGTCGCGTCAATTGTTGGGGCGCAAGTACTCGAAGTGGATTGTCATCCTCCAAGAGTTCGACTTGGAATTCACTACTACCAAGTCTACCACCCCCTCCCGGTTAGAGTACCATATTCCGGATGAAACCCTCTTCTTAATCAGCACCCTCGACCCCTAGTATGGGGATATCATTGTCTATCTGCAGACATCCTCTTTTCATCTTCATGTGTCTAAGGATGCTCGGCAATGGATTCACCATCAGTCTCAACCCTATCGTATTATTGGGGACACCCTGTACCGTCTTGGTGCCGACTCTGTTCTTCGCTGATGTTTAACATTCGAGGAAGCTGAGTGAGTCTTATATGACTTCCATTCTGGTGCTTGTGGTGGTCATATATCTAGATATGCTACTACTCAAAAGATCCTCCGTGCCGTTTACTTTTGGCCCTCCATCTTCAACGACTGCATTCTTGTCGTCCACTCCTATAACAAGTGTCAAATCTACCAGTGGAAGATGCGTGCGCCTCCCACTCCATTGCACCCTATTGTTACCGTTGGCCCTTTTGCAAAATGGGGCATTGATTATATGACCTGTAATCCTCGCTTGGCTAGGGGGCATGGGTATATCATTGTTGTCGTTGATTACTTCACAAAATGGGCTGGGGCAATGCCCACACTATCTGAAGATGGTCACACAGCGGTGCAATTTTTGTTTAATCATGTTATCTCTTGGTTCGTAGTCCCTCAAGCTATCATCACTAATCACGGGAAGCATTTCCATAATCATATGATGACTGAGCTGACAACCCAGCTAGGCTTATGGCATGGTAGCTTGACTCCATACTATCCTTTGGCCAATGGCTAAGTAGAAGCCGTTAACAAGGTTCTGGTTACGATGCTTCAACGCACCATTGGCATGCACAAGTCTAACTGGCACTTGATGTTGTTCTCTGCCTTATGGGCCTACTGAACTTCTGTGAAGGATGCCATCGATTTCACCCCATTCCAATTGGTTTATGGACTAGAGGCTACCCTTCCCATCGAGTGCGAGATCGCTTCGTTGAAATTAGTCGTCGAATTACTCCCCAACACTACTCCAATAGAAGAATGCCTTCATTACCTGGAATGGCTATACGAGACTCGTTGACTGTCATTTCTAGCTAATGAAGCACAGAAGAAGAGAGTGAAAACTCACTTTGGTCATACTGTTTATCCCCTTTCTTTTGTTGAGGGAGATTTAGTCCTGATCTACGATTAAGCGAATGATAAGCTGGGGCAGGAAAATTCGAGCCCATGTGGCACGAGCCTTATATTGTAAAGCGAGTTTTGCAGAAAGGGGCCTATGAGCTGATTGATTATGAAGGGAATCCTCTGGATAAGCCCAGAAATGGGTTGTACTTGAAAAAGTATTATGCGTGATTTCCATGCACTCTGATTTGTACATACATGTGTTTAGCAGGTGTGTTGTGTGTTTTCATGTTTTGGCTTGGTGTGCCAGCATGATTGCCACTTATTGTGTCCTTTTTCTTCTTGTGTAGATGTCTGGTGCACCTTATGTTGGTTTCACCGATGGTGCCTGCTACAGTACTCGTAACTTGTCTTTTATGGCATGGGTGATCTACAATCCTCATGGTGAGCTAGTAGACCTTCAAGACATTTGTCTAGGTTGTACCACAAACAATGTCGCTGAGTATAGTGTCGTTATTGAGTTACTGTCCGAGGCGATTAATCTCAGTATTCTAACATTGGTTGTGAACCTAGATTCTTAGCTTGTCGTCCACCATCTCAATGGGTGATATTCCGTCGGAGACCATCAAATTTTAAGGTTATATTTACATGTTAAATTGTTAGAAAGGAATTTTGATTTCATCACATATCAACACATTCCAAGGCGATTAAACACGTTAACTGATGCATTAGCTAATTATGTATTAGATAGACATTTGCTTAACATGTAACCAAAACAGTAGATAGAAGCATAAAAAACACAATAAACCATAGGAATATGTATATGTAGTATATATATATATATATATTATATATATATATATAATTATATAATATATATATATATATATATATATATATATATCGTGTGGTGCACCGAGGTGCTAAAAAAATAAATGCTTATGTCTAGACAGAGTTTGTGCTCTCTGTACATCTGAGACACATGTCTCTCAAAAAATCATCAAAAAGAAATAAACCTAGGAGTCTACTGTGGCGGGTTGTGCTCATTATAGCATGCCACCACCCGTGCCACCTTCCTCAACAAGCGGTGCACCCTGGCTTTCACTCCTACTGTGTGGATCTGCAATGCTACGGGGACCTCCTCGACCCCCATGTAGTCAGGGATCCCCACCATCAGACCCTCGAGGTTTCCAGACACTGTCTCCATCTCGTCATCCGCTGGAGGAGCCATGGCTAGTGCTTTGATGCCCTGTGCATCCCTCCATGCCTCTGGAGCCAACCCAACGAGTCTCACTGGTCCCACATTTGCAATTCCACAATGTTCGTTATTAGGACTTATACATGAAAAATTTAAAAACATCATAAAAAATAAAATGCAAAAATAATGTGATCAAGTGTCTTACCACCATCATCCCACTGCTCTCCTAGGGGTAGCTGCATGTTAGGATCTTCGCGGAAGTCCATGCCAGCATATGGCCAATCCTCGACGAAGATCACTTGACACTCCAGCCACTCTCGGAACAGTGTCCCCCACGACATTGGTCGGCTGCCACCTCCTCGCGGCATGACGTGTGCCCACCGTGTAGCCCTGGTCTCACATGGTCTGGACAAATCCAAACGCATGTCCTGAAACTACAGTGCCGGCACCCGCTCCAGCATGAGCAGGACTAAAATGGACCCATAGCTGAACTACTTCGTCTCTCCTCGACGACATCTGGTAAGCTTCCTCTTCATGTTTGCCGTCACTGTGTTTGCTCAATTCAACATAGTTGGATTGAGACATTCGAGAGCCAATCGGAGATGGGTCTTTGAAGCCTCATGTTCAACTTGGGAGCCCGCCACTCGTGTCACCATTAATAACATAGCACGAAGAATCATGTCGTTCACCATCAGGATTGCCACCTTCCCGCTCTTTGTTTTTTGTGCATGGTGGCACACTCGTGCCATAATCATCTCTAGTGATTTGTCCCCAGGACGTTGGCCCTCCAAGATTGGCCTCTCATCCCAACAGGATAGCCTGATCAGAAAATATATGTTTGTAGCGTCAAATTCAATATCTCGGCCTCGGATGATGAATTTCCCATCTGTGGGATTCCAGGCCCGGATCAATAGCTCTAGTAAATCAGGCTATGACCGGAGGTGTGGAGTAAGGAAGAATTTGAGCAATCCGCATGCTCACAATGCGTTTTGGCACCGCACATCGGTGAAAGCTTGGATATCGTTGTCATCATGCATTCGTTCTTGCCAGACGAACGTCATTATAGCCTGCATGACGGAAAAAATCAAATAACACCCTTTTTTGCAAAATTTTAAACATAATTTACATTGAAAAATGTTTGTGTGGCATCATCACATCTATTTCTAAAACAGACACGATGATGCAAGGGCTCTAGTGTTATTTTTCCGCGGTCATCGCGGAAGTACATCACTTTTCGCGATGATCGGGGTGCATTATGTGTAAATTTTTTTGGTCATCACGGACCCGAGGGCTATACCTGCGATGACCGAGTGGCGGAACCCGGTTTGAAAATCCGCCCAAACTCACACATTTCACGGTTAAATGCATGAAAAAAGACATTGAATTGAGGCGTAGGATGAGGTCCATCTACCTAGATGAAGTTTTGGGACGAACGAACCGGAATTAGCTCGCCAACTTTGGTGCTCCAAAATGCTCCACAGTGGAATAAATACTGACAATGGTAAAAATCAATGGACTAACCTCCCTTTTATAGTAATTTTTGGAAATTAAAAAATTATATTTTATTAATATGGGTTTTTCCTCATTTTTATCATATTTTTGAGTTAAAATATGGTTCTTCTAGCTATGTTGTTCATTTTATATCAAATGGGTTTATGTGTGACGTGTTTTGTGTAGGCCTACAGGTGATGGAGTCATGTACACTTGATCCATGAAGTCGTCTTTAAGCCCTTTTCTGACGTAAAACACGAAAATAACGTTGAGTTGTTCCTCTTGACTTGTTAAAAGTAAATAAGAGGCGGTCTCCTTTAAGCTCTTTCCCGGCCATCTAAAAAACGAAAAGATTGTCAGGCCTTTGTCGTTTCAAGCCCATTATTGGTTACGAAATGATGTGATTTCGGTAGCTTTTCTACTTTTTCAGGTCGAAGTCACTAATTATGAAAAGTACTCCTTGATCGTAATGGTTGAGTGGTTCTTTCGAGTATCGTTTTATAATTTTTTGGGCTCGAGAGACACAAATCTATGAAAAAGAACCCCCCTGGAGTTTTCTTTTCCATGTCTTTTCAAACTCTCTAAATATGAAAAATACTCTGAGTTTTGCTTATGTCAAACTCGTTAAAACCTGACGAAATTGGACTCGTCACCATGACGCGACTCGAGCTTCTCCTCCCTAGGGCTTGTTAAACTATCACTAGGTTGGATTTAACAGCAGGTTTATCATTAATTGTCTATGACAGCTAGTCACTCTTGAACATCGACACTTCTGCTTCTTGTCAGGTTAGGACATCCATACGTCATCATTTGGCCTTCCCTGAGTTTGGGTTGTCATTTAGCCTCATTCCATCTGATTCATGCCTCTGATCCTTTGGTACCTGAATGTTGCCACCCTCTGGAGTCGTGTCCCCGACGTGTTCAAGAGTATAATCCTTCTGCAGTTTACGCCTCTGTCTCCTTCTCTGCTACTCTGTTTCACCATCTACCACTTGTTCCTTATCTCATGTCATTGATGGGGGAAACATTATGGCCCTCCTATGGTGGGTCGTTTCCTGTCGACATCAGCGCATTATCCGGGAGATTGATCTAGAGATCACTTTTGGTACCTTGGAGACTGCATGCCTCAATCGCAAGTTCTTCACACCTGACAGTCGACTTGAAAAATTGGTCGTTGATTAGGTGATTCTGCAGGCGTTCAACTTCAACTCCTTCACGCTTCATGGATTGTACTGGACGATACCTTGGGAACCATTGTCATCAGTGGTGGTTTCTCTCGTGCTTGTTAACGGTTTACATCATTGACCAGTAATTAAGCAACTTTCTATCATGCTCAACTTCAACACCTCTATTTGCATGTTAAAGTTTGTACTATGATCAGTTGGGTTCAAGACCCCAAACTCAGATTACATATGTTCGGGCTGCGTGGATTGGTTTTTGATTACCTGAGTCTTCATGGATGGCTGCGACCATACCTTTGTTATTTTCACGGTCTCATCAGCTAGATGGCTGCGTCCATACCACAGACCTCCTTTATACGTCTTTTAGATGGGTGCGTCCATGCCTAGACGACATGTACTTCACTATCAGAGATATTTTACTTGCGTGCAGGTCCTTCCAGACGGTGTTCCAGCTCAGTTGTTTTGTAAAGCATTTCACCCCTCCCACTCTCTCGGGCTTCATACTTTAGGGGGCATCTGTTACACAGTAATTTATCACCGCCTTCACTACCGGTCTTCTCACTGTGTCATGTGTCTAAGTAAAACATGCTCATGATAGAAAAATGCTCTCCTATGCTGCCAATTGACCCACTTTTCCTAAGTTATCTGCCTCATCGCGGCTATTGGCTTAGCAAGCGCATTGAAAGGCACTCATGAACAGACCGAGTGCACTGCCAACACGGAAGTACACCTGATTCTTGCGATGGCCTGATTTTAGGCACCAGCACAGGGCTATGTGGTCTCTTCATTGATGATCTGACTATCTGCACTGATCACTTGCGATGTTACTGCTGAATCTCAGTTTTGTGCCCGCGATGATCCAGATTGGGCGAGTTGTTCCAATAGTCAGCCTTCCAGATGACTTCAAACCTAGTTATTGGCCTAGTTTATGTCGCCCTTCCTTCCCTAGTGTGGTAGTTCCGTCAATTGTGCTACCTTCCTTGATGATGAGCTCTCCTTTCCACCTTTCATGGGGACTCCTTCTCCTATTTAAACTCTCACCATTGCGATGCATGGCTAGTTGGATAGTTGTTGATAGTTGGCTACTTTAGCAGTGTTGTTAGTGCTTTGTGAGTTTTCTAGATAGTTGGTGTGAATGTGGCAAGTGTGGGATTGTTGATAACTTATGGAAGGTTGTGAAGTGCCCTTAATCTTATGTAAAGCTTATGAGTGAGAGATCTCTTGTATGTTAGGAGATCCATCTTCAAAGAGTTAATGCTTGAAGAACATCCTAGCTGGACTGTTTTCTAAGAAGGCTTGTGACGTTAAGACTTTGGTTGTAAGCTGACTCTTACTTCATTATTAATGCAATCAATGATGTTTTCCTATGTCTCGTATGTAATTTACTTGATATCTCATGACTTCTTGACTTTGTGAGTAGATAGTTCATTGTTGTATCCGGTTATGTGCTTTGTTGTATTTGCTTTGCTTTGTTTTAGGATGATCACTCATTGAGGAGAAGGAAGCGGAAGCTGGAGTAGTGCAACGGAACTCCATCGACCACTGGTTGAGGTAGGCCTCCAACTTTAACTATTTAAGGAAAGCTACTGTTGATCTGTCCTTGTTTGTGACTAGACCCACTCTATGGCTAGAGGGGTTGCCTCTGTCCACAGAGGGAACACCTTCCTGCATCACAAGTAGCAGGAAGGAAAAGAAGAAAATTTAGTTGTAGCAGTCAAGCCAAGTCTAGCAAAGGAAAATCAGAATAGGTCATAAGCTACACCAAAGCTCAGAAGATCAGGTAGGTATACTCAATTGCTTGCTAGATACAGGGAAAATGCTTTTATAACTAGTATGATGAATGTTATTGAAACTTCTAGGTATTAGGAAGCAAATGAATGTAGTGAATGGAAAATTGCTATGGAACAGGAATATGAATCTATAATCAGGAACAACACTTAAGATCTGGTTGAAATTCCTAAACAGGAACAAACCATACATTGTAAATGGTTGTATAAATCAAAGATTAATGCAATTGGAACCATAAATAAATTAAAAGCCAGATTGGTAGCAAAGGGGTATTCACAAAAAGAAGGCATTGACTATGAAGAAACCTTTTCCCCTGTAGCTAAAATAATACCATCAGAATGTTGATTGCTTTAGCTACTAAGAAACATTGGATGATTCACCAACTAGATGTAAAGTTTTCATTGTAAAATGGAGAATTGAAAGAGGAGGTTTATTTAGAGCAACTTGAGGGATTTGTACAAAAAGGGAAAGAACATTCAGTCTATAGATTAAAGAAAGCTCTTGATGGGCTAAAGCAAGCACCGAGGTCGTGGTATGAAAAGATTGATTCATTTTTTCTGCAACTTAGCTACAACAGAAGTAAAAACGACCCTAATTTGTATACCATGAAAGATAAAAAGGGGCGCATAGTGTTGATTTATTTGTATGTAGATGATTTAATTATTACAAGTGATGTTATTTCTCTAATCAAAGAAATCAAGCAATAAATGTCACAGGTGTTCGAAATGAAAGACCTTGGTGAATTAAGAAACTATTTAGGTTTTGAGATCTGGAGAGATTCAGGACAAACATTTATGTCCCAGGGTAAGTATGTCAAAGGTCTACTAGAAAGATTTAGGATGGATCAGTGTAAGGTTGCACTAGTACCATTGCAACAAAACATTAAACTTTAGAATGAGGATGACTCTAAAGAGGCAGATGCGACACTTTACAGATAGCTGGTTGGGAGCTTAATTTACCTGACCACTACTAGACCAGATTTTGCTTATGCCGTCAATGTGCTAAGTCAAGATATGTCCAAACCACTTGAGAGTCATTGGAATGTAGAAAAATATGTATTAAGGTATCTACAAGGTACTATAGACTATGGTATTATTTATATTGATTCCTTTGATGTTAGATTGAAAGGATTTACATATTCCAGTTGGGCTAGAAATGTAGACTACCGCAGATCCATAACAGGCTATGCATTCAGAATTGGATCTGAGGTGATTACATGTAGAAATAAGAAATAGAACATAGTTTCCTTGTCTTTAGCAGAAGCAGAGTATCAAGATATGTCTCCAACAATATGTAAGGCAGTTTGGTTGCAGAGACTTCTCCAGGATGTCAAGGAAGAACAGAAAGATGCAACAACAATCAAATGTGATAATTAGAGTTCAATAAAACTTTCTAATAATCAGGTGTTTCACAAGAACACTAAACACATTGATACAAAATTCCACTTTGTCAGGGAGAAAGTGCAATCAAAAGAAATCCATCTTGTATATTGTAATACATGTGATAATGTTGGAGACATTTTCATTAAGCCTCTTGGAAAAATTAAGTTTCAAATGTTTAGGGAGATGTTAGGCATATTTGTGAACCCCTTCTCCATTAAGGGGGAGTGTTAGAAATAATTGAGAATATCCTAGAATAGTGAATTGGTTCACGAGACCTCAAGATAGGAATTAGTTTCTATTTCTTAGGTTATGGTTCTAACTTCCCTAAATCTATTATGGTTATATAATGTGTGATGTACATGGACAATGTAGAGTGTTATGTAGAGCTAGACTCTCTTGGTTCAGACTCTCTTTCGTAGAGCTCACCAATGGATATTTTTCATTAATTCAAACATCACTTTTAACACTCTAATACCACCTTTTGGGAATCATAATTGTCGTTAGATGAAAACTCATAGGTGTTAGTTAACAATCGCTTCGCCATAGATAATGAGCCACAAGAGGTGGTTAGTCCATGATTCGGATTTAAACAGGAACACAACAAATTACAGAGATAACCATATACACAAAGATGCAGCGGAAATAATACTTCATTTCA